>CADDIJ020001008.1:0-91946 GCA_902809745.2 Tetradesmus lagerheimii | reverse complement strand
CAGCAGCAACAGCCTGATACATCTCCAGCAGACCTGCCCGCACTGCTGCAGCCATGCTGTTGCCTGCTTGAGCACAGCTGCGCCTGAGCAGCACTGCTGTGGTGGAGCATGCTGATGCGTAGGCTGCATCTGCTTCAGAACCACTCATGCTGAGTGCTAGCTCATTCACAGCTGCCTGTGCTGCTGCCAGTTTATTGCATGTTGCTGCTGGTGTCCGGCTGCCAGCTTGCACTGGTGCTGGTGCTGCATGCTGCTGCTCCCCCACACTCCCGCCTGCAGCTGCTGCTGGGCCCTGCAACAGCGCCCTGTTGGCTGCGTTGGTCAGCTCAGCACAGCCGCGGACCGGTCTGTGGGGCTCATACTCCAGCTGGCCTGCAGCAGACAGTGCACAAGAATATTATCAGATCAACCAGTACCAGAAGGAGTGTATGCTCAGACCTGCCCCACAGCCACTAGAACAGGTGTGCTTGAGCTTTGATGTTGGTAGTCCAAACTGCGGCATCTGTCTTTTTGATGGCTCCCCATCTGCCCAAAACATCATGTTTGTGACCAACAGGCCACTGCTGGATGAACATCAATATGTCATTCATGACGTTGCCCCAGTCAAACGGCATCTAGATGACATTACTGCCATCTGAGATGGCGAACGGCCTACGTGTAACTTCCACTCTCTAATTACTCATCTGACACAAACCCTGCTCAATGGTCGGCCATATTTTGTACTGATTGAACAGCAGTGCACAGTGTATCAAAATGACCCTGAGGCCAAGCGGCAAGGGTTGGTGTTTCCCTTGCAACTTGAGAGTTGTGTTGCCATGTATTATGCGCAAAGAGGCATTCCAGTCAAAACAATCCATGCAACGCAGCGGTACCCTTTCCTCGGTTTACACGGCTGGAGACAAGACAGCAGATGGCAGAGAAAACAAAACGTTGTGAATGCAGTCACACAGCTGCTGAGCACTGCAACACCAGGCAGCCAGTTTGCACACAGGGACCACGACCTCCAGGAATGGGAGGAGAAGCCACCATCACAGCGCAGTGACATGGCGGATGCGATAGCACAAGCACTCTGCTACATATACAGGAATATCCAAAGTGTCTATGAGTGTCAGCCCTATTCCCCTGTGCCAACACTGACACAAACACCCACACCCTCTACCTCACAACAAGCTGTAGTTCAGCCACAGGCAAGACAACCCAGGCGGCCCAAGCCAACACGCGCCGAGTTCAGAGGCAAGTTGGAGCTCACCCTTTCGCGGCTGGGCATCAATTTCCGTGAACTGCTGAAAAATGAGCCGACAAATGCAGCCAAACTGTACAAGATCTACAGACAACACTCTGACAATAAGCACTTGCTTGCATTCCTGGACATACTGAACGACTATAATGCACAAGGTAAGGATATACCAGACGTGGAAACACTCAATACCCGCCTTACCCCACTGTTTACCTAGAGCTGTTGTGATGTTCTGTTGTGACAGGCCGGGGAACAGAGCAGCATAGCCGGCAGCAGCACTACATTTGGCTGTGAACTTGCGCCCCCAGGTGTGTGATGCACGGCTGTGCAGCAGCACGTTCACCCCAGGGGTGATGCAGACAGTGAAGCAAGCCTTGGACCAGTTGCCAGTGAGCGGTGTTGAAGGCTGCAGATATTCAGCAGCCACGCGCACTGACACAGACTGCTCAGAACCTGCGCGCAGCAGTAAGCTCTGCTCTGACATCAGTTGCAACACACTGCTGTGCGTGAACACCTTCCCAGCAACAACGTCTTGCCAGCTTGCAGCAGCTGAGCCTTGCCACCCCAGCTGTGTGGGAACAAGACCAGCAGGCCTGCCCCGCGGCGCAGCAGCGGACTGGTTGGCACCTGTGCCAGCTGAGAGGCCAGCTGTGCACCAGCCGCTGCCAGCTGCAGCGATGTGGATGGGCTCGGAGCTGTTGAACTCATAGTGGCAGCTGCTGAGGTTGGCGGTGTGGTGCTTTGGTCACCTGCCGTCACTGCTAGTGGAAGCGCTGGGCAGGCAGTTGTGGTGACTGCTGCTGGCTGATGCTCTAAAGACCCAGGTGCCTCAGCTTCTGCCTCTGCTGATGCCTGCCCGCTGAACATGGCCAGAGCACCAGGCACATCACTCACATCAAGCTGAAGCTGCTGTGCATGCTGTACTGCAGCAGCAGCTGAGTTTGATGCTGCGGCTGCAGCCCTGCTCGCTGCTGCATCATCACCACGCTGTGGCTGCTGCCACTGCGGCAGCACTGTGCAGCGCTGAGAGCACAGCTGCCGTGGCTGAGCCCACACAGGCGTTTGTGCGTGCTTGGGGGGATGACAGGGCAAGCTTGACACTGTCAACATTAGCGCAGAGGAGGTCAACCTGCAGGGGAACGGAGTGAAGCAGCAATATAGTTATGTACTTCTCACCTCAGGCGTGACCAAAGTCCCACAAAACCAGCTGGTTCACATTCTACAGCCTGTGATGCAGCATCACAGACAGCTCTCACAATGGTCTTGCATGCAGAGCAGACCTGTTTGCATGCAGGGACCTAACACCCACTAGTACCAGTACCAGTCTGCACCCTGTCTGGTCCTGCAGCCAGTCCAACAATCAGTTGAGGCTGACGGTCCTTTGAGGGTGGGGATGTTGCTGTCATACTACACACTCACCGTCTTTTGAAGTAGCAGGAGCCTTCCTGGTGGCTGGGGCTAGGGGCCATAGAGTGCCTCAATGGCTGAGCTGATGATTTCCAGCAGCTTGGAGCGGTAAAGCTGTGCCTCAGTAGGTGTCATGCAGAGCCAAGTGAGGTCAGGGCCTGCCTCAAATGCTGGCAGTGCGTACTGGTGCAGCAGAGGCACGGTAACCTGGCGCAGCATGCCGGGAAATGAACCCTCCTGCAGCCATCAGCATGCAGGAACAGATGTGCAGCCACTCAGTTGGCAGACATGGTTGACAAGCAGTACTCAGCTAAACTGTACAGCACACCAGTCACGTAAACCATATGCCTGCAAACGAGCAGCTGCTCATAGCTTTGCTAACATAGATTACCTGTTTCACCAGGCTGATCAAATGCTCCCAGATGACAGGTGTGATGGGATTGGCAGCAAACTGCTGACACATCTCATCAGCCTCCTCGAGGGCAGCCTGCTGTGCCTCTGATAGCTGGCTGCACACTTCCTTGTTTGCGGTTGCAGGTGACCTGCAGTGAGAGCAGGTAGCAGGGTGTAGCAGCAACACAATGCACTCAGCAGTAGTACATCACACTCTGTTGACACAACCCAGCAACCAGTCAGCATTGCATGCCATACAACAGTGTGTCAGTGATCTTCACAAAACCAAAAGCCCACACATCTTGCCAGGCAGCTAATGTCTCACATACTTAAACCCCGGACAGCCATACCTACCAGCTGAGCACGCTCCTCAGAAACGTCACAGTGGCCATTGTCCTGCCAGCATCCCTGAGGTACGGCAGCCGGTCGCCATATGCTGCGATGTAGGCAGCCACGTATGTGGCAAAGCTGTTGGTGAGCTCACTGCGCCCAGCCTTCTTTAAATACCATGCCCAGAAGTCATCTGGCAGGATGCCAGTGCCCAGCAGTTGCAGCAGTTAGCTTGGCTTCCCCTGACAGCGTGTATCTCTTGCTGTTCTCTGAGGGGCTGTTGTACTTGCGCATGAAGGCATCATCAGGCGGTGGAGCGGTGCCTGCACAGGTAGAAACACACATCTTGTGTAACAGCATGCAAGCAACCTCTGCAGCATCCTGGCCAGTCACTGGCTATTGTGACAACCTGACACTGCCACACAACCACCAAATCATGTGCTCTCACTTCACCAACTGTGCAGTTTGGTTGACGGCAAAAAAATGGGGCGAGCCGCACCAGTTTTCTGGTGGTTTGGTCACACTCGTCTGGCGCCTCCCCCACATGACAGCTGCCACATAGTTGGTTATCAACCTGGCATGCCCACACCAGTAGGAAGCGCACCTGCTGCACGCACGTCTGTCCAGCACTTGCCCATGAATCCAGCTGCAGAGATTGCTGCGTTGATGATGCGGGCCATCTCGCTGGCTGAGATGGGCTGGCTGTCTGGGTCATCTAGTGCAGCCAAGTGCTTCAGGTCGCCATATGGGAAGAAGTAGCCGCGGGCGTTGTTGAGAGTCTGCCGCAGTGCCTCACCCTTTTTGTGCTGTGCAATTGGCTTTGCTGGGCTGGTGGGCTGAAGGAAGGTCAGCACGCACATGGCCAGGTTGATGATGGCTGCAAGGCACACTCCTGACATGCCACTGGGCCAGATGGGCATGTAGTCTGGTGTGCCGTAATCATACATGCCCTGCAGGGCAACAACAGAAGCAAAGCAGCAGAAACAGCAGCAGCCAAGTTTGATGCACTTTTGCTGCATGTTTGACGCAGGTTTGATGCACTTTTGATGCATGTTTGATGCAAGTTTGATGCACTTTTGCTGCAGGTTTGGAACAAGTTTGATGCACTTTTGCTGCATGTTTGATGCAAGTTTGATGCACTTTTGCTGCAGGTTTAGAACAAGTTTGATGCACTTTTGCTGCAGGTTTAGAACAAGTTTGATGCACTTCTGCTGCAGATTGATGCACTTCTGCCGCAAGTTTGGCGCAGGCATTATCCTGCAGTTACTAAAACTTCATGCATGTTAATAGCATACCCATGTGCCGCCAAAAGAGGATCGCCACACATGCTGCAGACGCTTGCACCAAGCAAGACTGTGCCAGAGGAACTTGCCTTGGCATGCCAGCTGACCATGTACCAGCCAGTGCCCTGAGCTGCTTGGAAGGCACGCACGACATCTGCACCAGCAAGCCCCAGGACCCATACTGGCGGCTTGGACTCTGCTGACACACCCTCCACGCCGCTGTCAGTCTTGCGGCAACGGAAAGCCTCAGCCTGCCTGCCACCGGTGCACAGGTGCCATGCACACGACAGCATACCCAGTGCACTCTGGACAGCTGTCACGCAAACAGAGTTGTTTGCAAAGCGACCGCCTGGGCACAATGAGCCTGGGTGAAACCAGCTGGGCACACCAGCAGCCTTGTTGGCCAGCATCAGCTTGCTGCGGTGACAGGACAGCACAGAGCAGTACCACCATCCAACCTGTAAGCACCTAGCGCAGTCAAGCTAACACGTGCCTGTTGTTGTGCATTATGCAAGTTGCCGCTGGTTGTCATGGCTAGCCAGACTCAGGTCACTATGGACTCATGGGTTACACATTACAGGTGTGTGGCTGCCACGGGATACTGCCACCTGGCTTGCAGCTGGTTCCACTCAACTGAGATTAACAAGGCAGTAAAAGCACCATGAGGCTCATGGCAAGCCTTTCTGATACACATACTGCACATTTCTAGTAATTGACCAAGTAGGAGCCTGCTACTACTGGGTGTAGTACTTACTCAACATCCACCAGTGCGGTGAGCAGCTTAGCCTGCCAGTAGTTCAGCATGAGCATGTTGACTAAGAAGCGGGTTGGCATGGCCCGATTGGCGGGCCTCGAAGCTGCGTGAGCTAGCTTTGCTTCTTTGGTGCTGGGCCGGCCGCCCTGCAACAGTCATACAACAGTACACAAGGAAGTTGTTAATGCTGCAGCAGTTGACAATGAAGCCGCACACCTGCTGTTCGGTGGCCTGCTGTCCCTGGCCCAGAAGCCTTATCATCCATGTCCCCTTGAATGTTGCAGTCATTGCACCTGCCCCCCCCAAACCTGACAGAAGCTCACCTTGACATCCCACCAGGCTTGCAGCAGCCTCACAATGCTGCGTGCCTCCCCTGGAAACATCAAGTCCACACCGACATCAACCAGGCCACCATCAGCTGCGCGGTATTGAAACGTGCGCTGCATCCTGACAGTAAGGCCTAGGCTCTCAAAGCACAGCCTGCGTCCAATCAGGAGTGCAACCTTGAACTCCTGCACCAGCTGTACATAGCAGCATACAGCGCCAGCAGGCAGGACAACACACAGTCAGCTGTGATGAGGGCCTACTCCAATGTCAACCTGCCTTTGCCAACTTGCAAACATATTAGCACGCCACCAATCATTGAATGTATTTTGGAATCGGATTTGACCAGCAGCTGGATGTGCCTGGCCTGACAAGCATTCCACCCTGCCTGTCCGCTCTCACCTGGTCCCGCAGTGTTGAATCCTGCAAGTCCTTGCTCAGTCCGGTTGCAAATGAGGCGGTAAAGCATTTCTCCCAGTCTTCCCCCGATCCCTCCCATAACAGTTTCCAGAAGTCTAGCTGTGCACTGTCTGCCCGCCGCTGAAGACGCTTGAACCCATCCAACCCAGCAGGATCAAGCACAGGTATTGCTGGTGCTTTGTCATTTGTCACAAAATGCTTGCCCAGCAAGGAGGCAATCTGTGGTATAGATGAGCTGGCGCGGTTAGCAGCAGCAGTAACATCCAGAGGGCTGCTTGCATTTGCCACAAGCCTGACCAGACTGCAGACAGTGAGCAGCGACAGTTGGAAAGTTGGTTTTGTATATTTAGACGCTTGATGAGGCGTTTGTGTGTTGATTACTACGTGCACACAGGTATCATTCAGAGCATTGCAAAAGTGGCAAGTTTACTGCTGCTGCTGCTGCTGCATCAATGCCCTGCAGCCATTGGCAGATATGTACCCTCAGTGGCATGTACACACACCTAAGACACCTGGCTTGGCCTCCTGTCTGCGTAACAGGACTTGATTGCGCTGTGCCATGCTGCTGTGGCGCTGCTTGTGGCGCTGGGGCCTTGGTACGTTTGCTAACGCATTAGAGCTAACGTGAGTTTGAGTTAATCAATTCGTGGAGCAGCTAGAAGAGCTAGAAGATATGGTTCGCCTGTCAACATGAATATCTTCGATCACATTCATTCATTGCAGCAGGTGGACGTGCATACCAATAATGCTGCATAGCTTCCATGATTTCCGCTGCCACCGCCATCTGACCTGATTGCCAGCAGTCAGAAACAACCCAACCTGGACGCTTTCCCAGTCCCTCCCAGTGCTGCCTCACTGCCCCTGCTCCTGCGTACCTGCAGTATGGTGAGGTTGAATGATGCGCAGAAGAATATTACTCCCAGTGGCAGCACCTTCTGCCACAGCTCCACTGCAGGCTCAGGCAAATGGTCAATGTTCTCAGAAGGGACCTACGTGCAGTAGCAGTGAGGGAAAGCCACAACGTGCCATGAGCACCAACAGGGACACACTGTGATGCATGCAAGCGACAATACACCTGCATGTGGCACTGCAGGTCCATCAAGTGTCCGCTCCCGGCCAAACAGTATCAAATGCGTATGATTACAAAGGGAGGCGGCTGGGCAGGACGGCGGCTTGCTCGTTGACGCACCTGGCTACTGCAGAGTGGGAAGTGCATGATCTGTGCAGCAGCAGCCATGTGATCACAACACTGTGTGCTAGTTTGTCTATTACGCGCTGCCTTTGAACGATTGCGAACACCTTGTGTGCAAGCTGGCACATGCGCTGACAGTCATGCTCCAATCTGCAAATCAGCAGCAGTAAACTACACCCACAACTCCTGCTGGGGCAGCCAACTCAACAGTATCACGGTGGTGTTAAATATGCTTAGTTGGCTATTGACAACCCACACCCGATCCCCTGGGTAGCGGTGTGAGCCCCCCTGCCGTGCTAGGTGCCAGATCAGCTGGGGCTTGGGGTTCATCATGACAGACGGCGCCGGTAGAGCACCGGTCTTCGGACTGGGAGGTGCGGGTTAAAATCCCGCCGGTGTCGCCCCCTCGCGGTTAGGAACCAGTGGCGGTAGGCTCATTCCTACTGTGCTAACCGATGAAATGGGGGGCAAAGCGCTAAAAACTGGTACTGGCTATGCTCGGTAGGAAGGCGCGTATGGGGTAGAAGGTAGTTAACGTGATCCACCGAGGTGCACACACGCTTGACTCCCACGGGCGCCCCTGAAGGTAAGGCAAAGGGTCGGGCCATAAGCCACCATTCCATAGAGAAATGGTTGGTAGGGCCCAGATGACCCGACTATCCTAGCGGAAAACCGGGCGTGCCGGGGGTTGCTCTTAGAGAGTAATGGCCCTGGATCGCTGATAGTCGCTTCGGCTGCCTTGGCCCATAAACTTACGCACTGAGCCCACCAAAGCACTGTTGCGTAGTTCCTATTCCTATTCATGACAGACGGCTTTGGCTTTCACTGAGCGCCCCTTAGCTTGCATGGCAGCTTTGCGTCATGGCAGTACAATGGCAGTGGCACACCACCCAGAATGCATTACATTACATTACATTACAAAATGACCCCTCTTTGGGGGCACCCACTTGAGGCCAACAGGGGCTTCATGGGGAAGAATGCTGCCATGCACCAGGCAGCGACTGTGGGTCAAGCTTTTGGTACAATACAATAAATGGAGTTGCATATATTCATTGAAGCTATGGGAGCGTCTGCTGCAAGTGAACACTTCAGGTTTCACCGAAACCCCGAAGTGTTCACATGCCGTTGTCAGCCAATTGGCATGAAGAAAAGTCTATGGATGATCCGAGACGAGCTTGAAAGAACAAATATTGGTCACACTTTCCGCCCACGTGCCTTGGACTACGAAAAACCATGAACCCATCAAAAGGTAAAGGCCCTTACTGCTGCCAGGCATGTTGCGTCAGGTGCCGCTGCAGATTGAGAACTAGCGTGACACCCGTGGCATGATGCCACGGCCATGCACACATGTGAGCAAGCTTTTTGATGCTCTCGATCGTTTGTATGTTGTTGGGCGCTCTGTTCCTGGCGTAAGGCTCTCTGATCTGCTGTGGGGGCGGCTGGAAGCTGTCCTGGATGCTGCAGCCTTTGCCATGATAGCAGCATAAGCTGCCACCATGGGGTGCAGCAGCCATGCCCTTGTTTTCCTGTGGCCACAGTTTTGCATAGCAGTGGCTGCACTGCAGCGCCCGGGGCCCCAGATTATGCCTGGGGAAGTGAGGGCCCTCCACAACTGGATGCAGAGCTGCTTTGCCACCTGCTGGTGGGTGTGCAGGAGGTAGTGGAGCTGGCGCGTGCTGTTGAGCCTGCTGCTGCTGCTGCGCAGCCTCCTGCTGCTGAGCAACGCGCGCTGACCTGCGGGGTCCCTGCTGGTGCTGCTGCTGCGGGGCAGGGGGCTGCAGGTGCTGCTCCTGTGCAGACGCGTTTCGTCCATGTTCTTCAGCAACAGGCAGAGGCGATAAGGCCGCTTCTGAGGCTGCTTGTCTCTGCCGGTTGCGATCATATATATAGCTTATATATATTTCCTTTGCGAGCAGACCCAGCTCTGTTGTCGCACATCTGAAGTGTCTACTGCTGCCCTTGCTCTCACCAGGGCCCTCCGCCTGCCCCGAGCCTCGTGTGTTGTTTGCCTTTGATGATGCCGATCATGTTGCTGCTGTTGTTGTGTTCCTGGCGTAAGGTCCATGCCGTGAGCTGCATGCTGCAGACTTGCGAGAAGCGATTGCACTTGGACGTGCTTTTGGAGATGTTGCGGAGCAAACGATGTAACCCTTTGTTCGTGTTGTGGCGATAGCTGCGCACTGGGGCACTCTCACACAGCTTGTAACAACCTCACACTTGTGGACATCCACAGGCGCCCTCCGATTGGGCCGACGCTCTCTGAGACGATAGATTGTGCGATGAGCATCGTTCCAGCGGAGCGGACATTACGGGTGAAGTTGCGCCGTTTGCGAGAAAAAGCCATTCGAAGGGTCTCCCGCAGCCTGTTCTCCCGGCAGGGGCCACCATCCGGGCGCGGGCCCCTGAACGAATGATGCCCCTAATTTAGCTGTTTACAATGAAGGCGTGCTGGCGGCCTGCCGGCGCGAGTCGCGCCCGTTTTTCCCCGAAAACAGGACCGGCAAAGTTGTTTCTTATATATATAGATAGATATAGATAGATATATAGATGCGAATGCGCCGGTGCCCAGAAGCCTTGCATTCTACAGCACCGGCAAATGCAAGCGCGTACCCACTGCCACCAAGGAGCTTTCAGAACAGCTGTACCAGCGTGCAGGGTCTGAGCTGTGCACAATGACAGTGGCCAGCGGGCGCTTTGGCATGTTTGGTAGCTGTGCAGCAGCAGCCAACAACGCCACTGAAGCCTGGGTTGTGGGCCCAACACAAACCTTGCAACACCCGGTGTTGCAAGGTTAGGCTAATGAGTCGGACACCTGCTGATGCACCGGGCATACTAACTGTATACTCAGGCATACTAACTGTATACTCACACATATAACAGTTGCAACCAAAGCTACAACACTCCTTTCTTTATTCACTGCAAGATCTGGACACCTCAAACCTGCCTGGCAATTCGATTCCGCATCACCTGGCAGGTGACCTGAAAAACAAAGGGAATTGTCCAAGACTGCTCAGAGACTACTGCCGCCAAATTGGAAGCAACTTGCTTTCAATATGGCAAATCAGGTGTGACAGCATGAAGTAATTCAGCTGTACAGGTGTGCAAACTCGGCTGGCACCTGCACAAACTTCCCCTCATTGTCCGCATTTTCGTTGTAATTGCTACTGCTGCTGCTGCCTGCGTGTCTGCACAGAGCTCGTGCAACAGCGGCACCAAGCTCCTCAACATACACCTTCACACCCACAGTGTTTTCCGGTTGCACTTTGAGCTGAGCTGCTATGTTGCGCGCTGCATCTGCAACTTCAGCCGCTTGCAGCTCAGCTGTCATTGTGCTTGGACTCACTGCATCCACACCAGCTGCCTCTTGCCACTCTGCTGCAGCAACATCATGCTGTACTGCCCCTTGCAGTCTAGTTACAGCAGCGGCTGGCTGCTTGGCAAGGTGCCTGTTCTGCACATGCTGTGCATGCTGTTGTAGCAGCACAGACAACTTGTCATATGCAACTGCTTTGCTCTGATACTGCACTTCCTCAATTGCTTCCTCTTGAGGTACCCTCATGTAGGATAAAAACCTGAAACAAGAAGCAAAAGCAGACCAACAAACAAAAGTGCACATCATTAGTCAAGTCCTGGTTGGCAGTGTTTCAGTGATGGGCCGTGGTGTGAGTTACCCTGCGCAAGGCACATTCAGTTTGGTTGGGCGAAATCATGAAGAATTGCAACCCGTGGCGCACATTCCATACACTGAGGAGCGCACCGCCAACACATGCAGAGCAAAGAGGCTCAGTTCAGGCCCTGGTCGAACCAACCCAGAGCGTGGGCAACACAATCACACACTTGTTATATTTATTAAGCAACATTCGATATCCATCCCCAGCATTAGTAAACCATGATGCGATGGCAGCAGTGCAAACATGCACAATACAGTGTATGGATGGCCCACTCACTGAAAAAAAATGACATGCCACAAATAAGCATGGCAGAGGGCACCCATGAACAAATCTACTCACGTGTTCATGTCAGTGAGCACAACTGGCAGGCCCTCAGGCAGCATTTGCACCTCGTCTTGCAGCAGGCTGAGGCTAGCTGCCAGACACTCCACGGCAGCTGCTCCACGGCATGTGCCAAATTGTTGGGTGAGTGTGCTTGTGCTCTTGGTCTCGAAGAAGTTCACCACATACTGCAGGCCTGCCGAGGGGCACAGCTGTACGCGTTGCAGCCCGTCCACCAGCACACACACATAGTCTGTCTTGCAGGTAAGCTTTGTGCGCTTGTTAGCCCGCTGCACCTCGTACTTGACAATGATTTTTCGCTCCACAGGCACTACCTTTGTGTAGTCTGGCAGGCCAAGCTGCTCTGTCAGCTCTGCCACAACAGCATCCTGGCTGGCGCTGTCAGGCTCTGGTGCTGTCCAGTTAAACACTGTAGTTGACCTCAGGGACGTGTGCTGCAGTGCGCACAACCACAGCAACCCGCAGAACATACAGTTGTCTGTGCAGGGCTCATGATACCCAACCATACAGATGGTGTGCAGATGCAAGCCTCTAAACAGCCATTACTCTGCAAATGCAGTTGCCACACAGTGTCATAAACCAACACTTCGCTGAATGGACATAATGCCGATACACAACGTTAACTGCTCAATAAATCAGCCGATAGAGCCCATATGCAGCATCGCACCTCTGCGTCCACGCGCTCTGCCAGCCTCCAACCAAGGCGCTCTGCGGCTTCCATGGCACCACGCCAGCTGGTCCCTGAGGGTGCGTAAGACCTGCTGTCTTCATTGTCCACATGACCTGCTAGGGCTGCCTCCAGCACAGCCCTATCCAGGTGGATGACAATGTTTGGTACTGCAACAGGGGGAATGCTAAAAAGTATCAGGCCATGCTACTTCAAAAAAATTCAAAACAGCAAAGATCCAGTGGTGAAAGTGGCCATCCATGTACATTGACATGGACAAAGACATGCCAGAGCATGCAGCAGCTCTGAGCGATGGCTTGCAACAATGTATGGTATGAATTCACCATTCACGAGTGCAGGATAATATTGCTGGACTGCTGTTGCTTAAAAACTGTAAAAGCAGGAGGTAGTCCTGTAACAGCACATTCATCGATGTTGCAAGTAAAAGCTGCAGCACTACCACATAGCAGTGCCTGCTGTTTGATGAGCGGGCTTTGACCAGAAATGCATGCATCTTGTACGACATGTGGTCACACGCTGCCAACATTCCACCAATGCACGCAACTCCATCCTAAGGCTCACCTTGTCCTATTGTGGTAAGGCGAGGGCCACGAAGAAACGCCAGATGGCATACGAACAACGGCAGGGCAGGGCAGGTGTGCAGCACAGGTTGACGACAGTGTTGTGTGCCATGAGCATATCGTATGTACTTGGCAGGAGTACATTACAGTATTGTGGCACTCTTTAGCTGCCTTTGAAAGCACAGAGTGCACACAGAGATTAATATGTGCATAGCGTACGTAGCGCGGGTAGCTTACTTGCGTGCAAACATGTGCTGAAGGGTTATTTGCTGCTGCCAAAAATCTGGCTGCTCAATATCCTTCATGTGGGCAAACAGTTGAGGATGGAGAAGGAATGCAGCAGGAAGGCATGCCTGCAGCTCGGCAGTGTAGAATATTGTTGCGGGAATGCGTGTTGCTGCAACAAAGCTGGCTGGAGCAAACAGCCTTCAAGGGGTTCTGCAAATCAGATCAAATGCCTTGCTGAGGCTGATTATCAGCAGATATGGTACTAGTAGCTAGCATGTCACCGGTAGTGTGTTGCAGATGGTGCTCTTCATAACCAGCACTGCTGCTGCATGGGGCTTCACGGATTTACACACAACGCAAGGCAATGTAGGTTTGGCAGGCTTGCCACAAGCACCATCGCAGGCACATGCATGACTCACCTGTTGCTGCTTTGGGACGAGATAAGCCAGGTGGGGAGCCGTGAAGAGCACGTGCAAGGACATGCAAACAGGGCGGTGTTCAGCAAAAAGGTCAAACAAAGAAGCACACATGAGCATGCAGAATGGTGTTGCAGGGCTGCCTGGTACTGTGGAAGTGTTCATGCATGCCTCACGACACTGCTTTACAAGCACAATGTAAAGTACGCCCTAGCAGACTGCTGCTTGCATGGCACGCGTAGCATGTGATAACCCAGCTTGCATAATCAAAAGATTCATAAATTAATCCATGCTGCTGTGGCAACTCAGACTGCAGCAACCCTTTCCATGGGACCAGCATGTAGTCCTGCAGATGAGCTTGCAGCAGCTGCTGGCATGCGGCACAGGCGGCCGCTACATGCTCACATTTCACCACTGTACGCGACTTCACAGCTCACCTGGTGCTGTTGTTGTAAAGCACGGGCCACCAAGGAACGGCAGATGATGGCGCGTGTACAGGCGCAAGGCAGGGCAGCACGTGTATCAAGCACAGGTTGGCAATGGTGTTGTGTGCAATGAGTATTCCGTTGCATGCAGCAGCATCCAGCAGTGAAGAACAGTAATCTGTTCTTGTCTTGCTGACACCGCACTATGTTTTGACAGCGCCGAGTGCACACAAATAGCAATCAATGTGTGCAGTGTGTGGTGCATAATGCACTTGGGAGGGCAATGTGTCATAGCAGAAAGATATAACAAAGCTGCAGCAAAGGCCTTCATGTGGTTCTCCACCTCAAATGTGTAGCTGATGCTGATCATTAGCAGACATGCGGCATAGCTATAGCATCCTGCAGATGTGGTGCATGCCATGCGCCTGACAACCAACACTGCCGCTGCAAGGGGTCTGTCAGCTGCTTTACAGGCAACGGCGAGCAAGGCAGGTTCGGCAGGCTTGCCACAAGCACAATTGCAAGCACATGCACGACTCACCTGCTGCTGCTGCTGTGGGACGAGACAGAAGCCAGGTGGGAGACGTGAAGAGAACATGCAAGGACATGCGGGCAGGGCGCTGTTCAGCACAAGGTCAAACAAAGAAGCTTGCAACATGAAAGCACAGGGGCATGCAGCGCACATGAGCACGCAGGATGGTGTTGCAGGGGCTGCCTGGTATTGTGGAAGTGTTCAAGCACGCCCAATGACACTGCTTTACAAGCACATTGTAAAATACGCCCTAGCAGAGCTCTGCTTGGTGGGCATGTGCAGCATGTGATAACCCAGCTTGCATATTCAAAAGGTTCATAGACTAATCCATGCTGAGGTTGCAATTCAGACTGCAGAAACCCTTTTCATGGGACAAGCAAGTAGTCCTGCAGAAGAGTTTGCAGCAACTGCTGGCATGCGCCACAGGCTGCATGCTACCATGACACCAATGCATGCAACTCCAATGCTCACCTGGTGCTGTTGTGGTAAAGCATGGGCCACCAAGGAATGGCAGATGATGGCGCATGCACAGGAGCAGGGCAGGGCAGCATGTGCAGCACAGGTTAAATATCAGTGGCAAATGCAATCAGCATTATGCATGCAGCATTCAGCAATGCAGGATGGTAATGTGGCATTCTGTTGCTGCCTTTGACATCGCAGCACACGAAGGTCAATCAATGTGTGCAGTGCGTGTGGTGCATGCAGCATTCAGAGGTGCAGAATTTTCTTGCAGGGTTTATGCTGCTGCAACAAACCTGGCTGTCTGCATGCAGCATGCCAATGCGAGTATGACATACTTGGCAACAGGAGCTAGCTTAATTGTCATTCTGTCTTTACTTGCAGAAGTAGCGCCCCCATCGCTGCTGGTGCTAAGTGTTGCTGGGCATACACACATCTCCTGATCAGCACTGCATGCAGTAGCAACTGCTGGTGCTGCTACTTTTGTGAAGTATGCCTAGTGTCTGTTGGTTGCATGCGATTGCTGATTGTATGCTTGCTGCTTGCTCACCAGCAAAGGCATTCAGCAGCTCATCTACCAAGGCAGGCTTGAGCCCACTACGTTCCAGACCCTGACGTGTGGCTGACTGGAGCCTGCGTTTGCCTGTGTAGCCAGCTCTTTCCAAAGCATCCAGGTCCTCCGGCGTGTACTCTGCTGCTGCCTCGGCCCCGAGGGCTTCCTCTAACGCTGCACGCAGCGCGCTCATATTCTGCATGTGAACAGCAACAAGCGCGATGCAGGCCAGAGGGTTTGGCATGCCGAACATGTACGCCAGCTGCATGCATGCAACAGATTGCAACCACTGACCATGTCCGCCCCCAACTCTTGCCGCAGCTATTGTGCCATCAATGGAAGGCCATCATTGTCAATTGCTAAACTAGATGTGGAAGTCCAAACAAGATGGGCCTACAATATACAGTAATATCTGGCACACACAGGCAGAGGTAGAACGTGAAGCCTCAGCACCGCGGACGGACAGTAAGCACTCAGTGACTGTAACAGAAGTGATAACGGGACCAAATGCGTGAATTAGGGCAGCGTGAAGGCCAGATGCCCATTGCTGCAACTTGAATCAAGCAGATGTGCCTCAAGCAGATGTGCCTCGAACAAAACAGAACATAATAATGCTTCGTTCACGGTTACGAACGGTTGCCTTCCAGGACCTTTGCTCTGACAAGACGAGATACATGTAACAAGCCAGGTTCAGGAAGTCATCAGCAGGTAATCAGACTACAATAAAGCCGTTTCCACAAGCAGGTGCAAGATTTCATTGTCAATATTGCTGTAAAGTACCACCAAACACCTGTGCCAGAAACCATTGGCACCTGCTGCAGCTGTTCTGCGTCATATTGACATTTTCATCCTCTCAACCTCTCACCATTGAGAAACTGGTATCAAAATTTCAGCTGACAGGGCAGAGGTTGGCAGCAGTGCCAGAAGCCACTAGCACCTCTTGCAGCTATCACGGTGGACAGCATATAGCAGCAGCGACTGCAGCAGTAGCAGCAACGGCTGTCATGTAGCATGAGGCTCTGCTAATGCGGGCCTCCTGCTTTACAATGTGGTAGCAACGAACGTCTGGGTTTTTACATTGGCCCTACTGAGTGTGATGTCAAGTATTTTTGGTAAATGTTCGATGTGTACTGCCAGTGCATTTTCAAATTCCCTAAGGCAAAACACGCAGCTTCCTTCAACGGCTGGAGCATGGCATGCTCCCTTCAACATGCCTAGCTATTAGCAACTCTGTTTGGCTCATCAGTGGTTGCTCTTGGCGAAGCTCATTCATCATGCATTAATTACAGCTGTGATATTACTGTTGTGTGCACTTACTGCTTCCTTGTTTGCAAGTACCCTGTTGCACTTGCTCTAGCCCCCACTACTTTTGATCTTTGTGCTGCCAGCTGCGGGTTGTGTTGCAGGAACTGATCCCATTTGTGAAGCAAACCGTCTCCAATTTACGGTAACAGGCATACCCTGAAATTAAAAATCAAAAAAATGAAATTTCAACTGTGCATGACCCCAGTGCCTGTTGCTGCATGCTATTTAACTGCTTGCAATTGCTTGATTCCATACTTGCTTCTCCGCACCGGGTATATATTTCCCCTGCTCACTTGTTCGCCGGGACAGGCCTTTGTTAATTTCTTCGAGCTGCAGGTGTTGTAACGTGTCATGTGCGTTGCTACTGGAGTACAAGGCCTGGGAACTCGATTGGCACTTTGGGCCGCCCCCCATTGGCGGTTCCCAGTGCTGACCCAGTTTTCCTTTTGTTTCTTCAGGTAATGCGAGGCAGGTTGAAGGTATCAAGGTTCTGCAGCTCGGGTGGCGGCCCTCTAGTTAATGTTGCGAATGTGCGGAAAAATACAGCAATTAAAGATGTGAACTATCAGCAATTTACTGTCCGCGAGGCGCGTGGGCGCTAGCGTGCTTTGAACCGAGGGAAAAGAGGGCGTTTGCAGCACACACACAGCACTCAAACGCTTTATTTTCAGATACTTACTTTGGTTTCACGGCCAGCAGAGCGTCCAGGGCGACGGGCAGCCACCACGCAGAGGCAAGCCGCCAAAGCCCGTTTCTGCCCTGCTACGTGCCCCTTGCCGTTGCCACCAGCCAATTTGGACTTAGAACATCCCCTAGTACGTAATCCAGGCAACACAACCCTCTTGCGCTGCCAGCCTTGGACGCCAACTACAGCAGCTTCAGCTACTGTGGTACCAAGCCCAGTTTTGGAGCAGCTGCCAGCAGGCCTGCTCGTTTGATGAGCCAGAAGATTTACAGCCCTTTTGAAGACAGTTTTGTTTGATGACTTAAGTTACAGAGGGAGCTGGTCGCGGCAGGAGCATTAGTAGCAGCAGCAGCAGCAGCAGCGGCAGCAGCAGCGGCAACAGTAGATTTGATACAGCTGATTGTGCTTTGGACTTTTCAGGACAGTGGACACACTCGTGTCTGATATTTGTTGCAGCCTCCTCGCTGGTGGTTCCCTGGCCCTTGATTGCACTGTGCTTGGACGTTGAGCAGTACATTTGGTGATTTCTGGTACTTTTGCAGCAGTCAGCTGCTGCTAGCACATTCTTGAGTTTTGTTTGCCATGCAGCTTCAGCTGGCACGATCAGTTGCTGTGCAGTGTGTGCAGGTCAGGCCCCAGAGCGCATACTCAGATGCACGATTGCGCCAGCGCCTGTTCTGGCCCAGGCAAGCGTGGACCCAGCACCTGTTATCATAGCATTGCTGACAGCAATGCGCCTTGCCTTGTTCTAGAATGCTGCTTTAGCAGTTTTGAGATCCTTCATGGAATTGTTTTCAGAAGTTTGAGTTACCGATTACCGAGTTACCATAGGTCCACCCACGACCTTGCAGAGTTTGATTTGAGTAGGTGGCTTCTTGCCACTCTTTTGGGCCATGTTGGTACACACCGCTGTCTCTTGGCTGCAGTGTTGTTTGATGCAGATGCTGATTCTGAGCTTCTTGCCTGCCGGTTGTGTCAGTGACTGATCTTGCCACCTGGTCTGCCGCATATGAAAGAGATAGGATATGATTGTTTGCAGTGTGCTTGTGCTTGCTCTGCCTCTCTTTTCCCTCTAGGAGGGCCCCGTGGGGGTGTGATTTTTGAGATGTTTTGGACCCTATGAGCCAGCGTTTGGCTCCTTAAAGGGTGGGCCAGAGGCCCTACTTTGGTAATAATTCCAGCTTATTTCAGCAATGCATCTGCTTTAAATGTTGCATGAGCTATCTCTACTTTTGTTATTGGCTTTGTCTGGTGTGAAAAGTTGGTATACCCCAGTTTTCAGTGCTAGTTTTGCCCCATGGTGTCTACTTACGGCCGCAGTTGACGGCCTAAGAAAGCATGGTGTATTCAATTTGCACCAATGTATGCATTGGCTGCCTCTCAAATATCTAGGCATATGCCTGCCTGTCTAGGTTGAGCAGTTGAATGGTGCCCTGTGTCATTGCTCCGGGGTGATGTTGGGTTTCCCTGTTAACCCAACACACAGGGAGAAATTGTAGTGCTGTTGTCATCCCACAGCCTAACTATAATTTCTAGCAGTGAATGTGACGGCGACCTGTGGCACTTATGGTTGCATGATAGATTACACTCTGGTCTGTGGCACCCGAGGTCTATTTGGTAGTAGTGCTGTATCGCATGTGGACCTGCCCTGTGTGGCAGTAGTATGGTAATCCAGGACAGTGTATCTGTGGTGATCAGCAGCTGAAAGCTGTGCTATTGCTACGGTGTTACATCTTGACGTTTGTGGTTGTATCTGGCTGCATATGCTCACCGGTGAGACTCGGTCGAGACTAGACTTCTGCATTGGCAGCAGGGGCAGCAGTGGATTTGACAAGGCGGCAGCTGGCAGTTTTGCAAAGCGGCTGAGTGCCATGATTGAGCACACTGGCCTGAAAGCCACGTCTCGTGCCAAACAAGTCAAGGGAGCAAGCCGCGAATACATACTGTGCTTTAATGCTGAGCAGCAGCAAGGCATGGCAAAGCTTGTGAAATCTTGTGAAATTTGCAACAGGGCGCCATCCAGCCCGCTGTTGGAGCACACCAAACGTCTACACCTTCCTGCAAAAGCTGCAGTTGGGCAGCTATGAACAATACGCTCAGGATGAGGGTGCGGGCTTTGTCTGTCACCATGGATAGCTCTGCCCAGCAGTACTGGTATGCAGTGGGGTTCAGTGGTGATTGTACAGTGATTGATTGAGGATGTTGAGCACTGTTGTTGTTCGATCAGTGCAGCCTAACCAGATGCATCAGCCTAGCATCAGCCTTGCCTGCTCTTTGTCTGTTGCTCAGGGCCTGTCAGGCCACAGTGTGTGTACTACTACTATACTACTGGGCAGTGTCACACTGAGTGTTTTGTGTGTGCATACATGCCTGTCTTTGCTAGCTTCTTACTACGTGTTACAAAAGACTTGATCATCAAGCTGCCTTTCCACAACACACACACACACACACACATCGTTCACGTCGGTTCGCCTACCACCCAACCCCCCTTGGGTGCTGCCACGTTGGCACCGATTCGCCTACCACCCACGGAGAGGAACGACCTCCAAAAAGACTCCGCCCACACATGCCTTCAGATGACAAATTAGCTGTGATCAATCATTATTTACCTTCCTGATTATTGATGCCTTGCGATTGATGCTGGCAGTGCATCTTGATGATCATCGGCAGTGTTGTGCTGCAGTGTTTGTAGCATACTCCTCTCCTATAATTATCCAATCACACCCATGATTTTGTGCTTGATCACGACAGATGCTGCAACGATACGGGCATGCACACAACGATCGTTTTGTTTTTGCTGCTGACGATTGAATGATCAGATAAATACGTGATTCTGGGCATACGATGGGCAATTTTGTAGCTGGCCATCAGGATACTACTGATCGCCCGATCTTCCTGCATCAGCAAAGTTTGAGCAGCCCCGGAGTCTGTTTTTGCTCGTGAGTAAACCAGCAATGCAATCAATACACTCGTTACAGTGCTCTCAGCAAACGTTCCATGGGCGACCCACATCTGCAAAGCAAGCACCAACTGGGCTGGCTCACACACGCTTTTGCTTGCCAACACTGCTGCAACCAAATGCACAAAATACACCATATATGTAATCATATCCCCAGCTGAACAAGGTGGCCCCAGCTGCAGCCCAAAGAATGCCATGCCATGCCATGCCCTAGCAGCAAGTGCAGCACAGCTAAAATGCCACATGTAAATTACCGTTTACCGTTTACCCGTTTACCAAAGTAGGGCCACAGGCCCACCCACGAAGGAGCCAAACAAGGCTCATGGGGTCCACAAGGTCAGGAAAAACACCAATCAGCTAGAAACTTCAACCAACTCCGAAAGTTCAGACTCTTCAACAGAGGTGCTGCTATCAACACCAGAAAGCATTATCTGAGCTTGCTCAGGATCACGGCGTTACAATGCATGTGCTATTCCCCCCACTGCTTGCTTGCACCAGGCAGACCAGCACACCTGTGATCAATAGCAAAACACACATGCAGGCCACACATCAATTACCCTCTCATTACTACTCCCCCTGTGCTTTTAGCTGCGTCAACATAACTACTGCAACAGGGGCTTGCAAGGCATTCCCATGTGCGCTGCATGCTAGCCGCCAGCTGGCTGATGGTGCATGCTTTGCAAAAGATCCAGCTCATTTTTTGCCTGGCAGCAGGCATTTCTTGAACAGCAGGCTGGTACTGATCTTGCGCACACGTCAAAAGGTTGACGAACAGGGGAGTGAGCCATGGCAAAAACATGCCTGCAACCACAGCAGCAGCATGCAGCAGGACATCCAGCGAGAGGACAGCAACAGCACAGTGCAATCCATTGTGAGAATTATGGCCACGCGTTGAGAGGAGAAGCTTGCGGTTCTTGCGCACATCAACCTTTGTTAAGCCTTGCAGGCTGCAGGTGAGAGGGGGTGACAGGATGCTGGCACCTGCTGAAACCACTAGCACATGCTGCAGATTCTTAGGGTCATATTAACAACTTTTGCCAATGCAACAGTACGGGCCGCACCTGGTGCTTGGAAGCACTGCTGAGAGAGGCACTCAACCCCCCTTCCCTACTGCAGCATCTGCTGTCCTTTCTGCTTCTGTTGCTGCTGCACTGCTTGCTCCTAGGCTGCATCCAACCGCCCAAATGCCACTTGTGAGCAGTGCAGCAGCAGCAACTTTGCAACACTGTGAGCAGGTGCTTGACTCAAAGCTGCTGGACCACGCAATCCAGCAGACAGCCTAGTGATACCAGCTGCCAGGTTGCTGTTAACACCTGCAAGCTCTGGGTGCACCAGCCTGTCGGCAGCTGGCGCAGCAATGCCAGCCACTGAAATGCTGGGAAGCCTTCTCAGGAAGTCAGCAAAGCCAGCACCAGACCTCAGGTGGATAGCACTGTCAAACTGACGCAGCAGCTTGACCGGCAGAACTTCATGGGTGCTGCTGCCACTGCCCAACACAGGGTTGTGCAGCATAGCATCAAGGTTGCACAGACCAGCATAGCTACTGATGAATGCTTGCATCTGTGACACGCTGCGCTGCATGCTGGTGCTGCTCAGGATGGCTGACAGCTTGGGATGGTCTGTGACTGCTGCTGAGGCCACTGCATTGTGGCGTGCGCTGCTGCTGGTCAGCAGGTCAAGATGCACTGGGACCCCAGCGATGAGGCTGATAGAGGACAGGGGCCCTGGCACTGGGTCTTTTGGAGTCCACTCGGCAGAGGCCTGTGCACAGAAACATACAGAGATACCAGGTAGGTGCACACACAGGGTATTGCTGCATTAGCAACAAGAATTACTGTTATGGGCAGTGCTCAAACTGCCATGTGTGGGGCAGTTGTAGTGACAGAGCGCTGAATCATGGCACCCATGTAGCAGCAGATGATTTCTGTAACAGCAAAGGTGATTGCCACAGCTTGAGCAGCAAAGCACGCAACAACTAACAAAATACTCACCAGCCTGAGGGGTATTGCCGTGTCATCCCTTAGCTCATAGCAAGTGTTTGAGCTATATCGCTTGGCCTCATCTATACTGTGGCTGGCAAGCATGGCACTCAATACCAACAGACCCAGTTGGGTAGCATCCTTCTGCAGGGCAAGGACATACGTTTATGTGTGTTCAGCTGGTGTAATCACCAAATGGTGGGTGGGGTCTTTGCGCTTGGCATTGATGCTCTGTGTTGAAAGCTAAATTTGCTGACATATGCAGCATACACAGGGCCTTTGCATACAAGGCACATGGGTCACCTTCTGCCTGGAACAACAACCAAAGTGTCACATCAACATGATGACACCTTGTCCCCCCTGCCTCACCTGCAGCGAGTGCCTCTGATCGTAGCCACTGAGCAGCCTCAGTGTCAGCACAATGCGGGCAGCAGGACCCTCCTGCTTGGACTTCCTGGGCTTGCTGGGCTTGGTATGAGACAGCCAGAAGTCTGGATGGCTAGCACCAGCGCTGGATGTGCCTGCCAATGCGCTGCCACTGCTCCCACTCCTGCTCCCACCCCTGCTGCCACCCCTGCTGCTTCTGCTCTCATCTGCAGCTTCTGCAATGTCACTATCGCTGTCAGCATCATTGCTACCGCTGCTGCTGCTTTCACTATCACTGTTGCTGCCAGCCTTCTGCTGCTGCTCCCGCTGCTTCAACAGGTACAGGGTGGGCAACATGCTCTGGATGTCTCCTGCAGTGGGCACTTTCCAGCAGTTGGCACCTGGCTGAGCAAACTGAAAGTCACCTTGCTGGTAGCGCTTGGGAGCTGCCCTGGCTGTCCCAAACCGGCGCACACCCAACAGCCGCGCACTCACTGCCCCCCTCGCATACCAGCTGGCTACCATGCAAAATGCTAGTGTCCTAGTTGGGCAGAACAGGGACAACTCACAGGGCAGGATGGGCCTCTGCAGATCCAGCCAGTCAATTGCGCTGCCACCATTGGCTTTGCGCTTGCCTTCGTGCTGCTTGCATTTGGGCACACGGATGCACAGCATGGCACTAGCCCCTCTGAAAGCCTCCAGCACCTCATCTATGCTGTATTGCTGCTGCTGCAGACTGTGCAGAACTACAGCAGCCAGCGATGTGCTGTGGCCGCTCGGCAGCACCAAGAGGAAGCACCTGAGGTGATACAGGCTGATGTCACTAGGCCTACCAATGTCAATCAGCCCTCTGAACTGCCAAGCTGGCAGCACAATGGTCCACCGGTTGATTTGGGCTAGCACGCTGGGCGGTACAAACTCTAGCGCGCCCCTATTGGCGAACAGCAGGTAAGCACAAAAGCAGCACAGGCAGGCATGAAATTTGTTAGTCGTGCCATTCTGGTAATAGCCAGCCAGACATGAAGCAGTTTTTTTACGTTGCAGCATGTGCCTCTGCAGTGTCGTACAACACTCAAAACAGCTGCCTGCATGATAATTTAGAGATGCCAGATGAAATGGTCGCATATTATGGCGCTGCATTGTACAAACACAGCTAAAGGCAGGAGGATCAGCCACTGTCAACAGATTTTCAAACACCTACCACTTCTCCAAACCTGCCAACTGGCTCAGCAGCTCATGCCAGGCATACACCAGGTGCAGCTGTGTGACCTCCAGGGTGCGGATCACTCCTTGTGGCTCCCGCTTGAGTGTCCCCCGTGCATTGAGTGCAGCACCCATGTCAGTCACAGCACCATCTGGCAAAGGGCTGTGCAAATCTATGCGCAGCTGGTGGCCATCCACCTTGACGGTTGTGAGTGGACAGTCAAGGCCTGCATTCGTGACAAAGGGGAAAGCAGTTTATTGTCTTTTTTTAGTACCAAGCCTTGCATATCATGTAAAGTGAAGGGCAAACCTGCTCTGGCTCAGTTATGGTTTCTTCCTCCGCATTACAGGATTCTCACACAAGGCCAAAAGACACATTGCTGTCCCCTCACCTGGCATCAACGCACGCCCAAACAGGAGCCTGAAGCCTGACCGGCCACTTGACAATGAGTTTTTGAGCGAAGTCTTGCGCTGTCCTTGCAGCTGCACACACCCAAGCAGCCTGCAGAATGGCACAAAAAAGCACAACGCAGTGCTGCTAACCTGAAGGGAACATGTTGGCACAAAGTTGAAATGGATGGATTGGCAGTTCATCTCAGAAATACACAGCAAAAGGTGAGCCATGTTGGGTGTGTTGAACAGCATAAAAGAATTACCAGGAGGTTGGCAGCAATGACCCAGAAATGACCCAAAAATGACCCAGCCAAGACCCTTCAACACCCAACAACAGCCAACAGGATCTCACCGGGATGTCAAAATCTCAGCCTCAATGGTCAGGGGGTCATCGTTGACTGACAAAATCTGCAGCAGCGTGCCGAGGTGCTTTGGCAGGTTTCTGTTCTCTCTGAGCTCCAGAAACTGCTTGTGGCTGGGCTGCTGTGCACCAAAGCCTGCCAAAGCCTGCTTGATTGCTGCTGGACTGAGGCTGACGCTGCCAACGGTGCTGCTGTTGCTGCTGCTGCCCTCCGCTGCTGCCTGTGTTACAGTAGCTGCAGCAGCCTTTGCTACAACATACCGCCACAGTGGAACGCCCACTACGCACACACGGCGAGCATGCTGCTTTGCCAGTGTGGGGTTGATGAGCATGCGGGAGCCACGCACCCTGGGAGTTGCCAACACCTGGACGGGCAGGCAGCAAGCAGGTGAATTGTAGCAGGGACAAACTCAACAGCTTGCTTGGGAACTTTGCACTGTGTAATCACAAGTTGTTAGCCACACTTGGCCTGGTGTTGAAAGTATAGTTTGTGTCTGCCTCAGGTAAAGCCAAAATCAGAGGTGGCACTTGGCCCATTAACATGAGTTTCATTACTATATAAATGTGCAAACTGCCACCCACCCGCCAAAGTCTTACTAATGACCAAAACCAAACCCTGAGTTGTTTGTAGCTGACGCCAGATAAAGCCAAAATCAGAGGTGGCACTTGGCCCATTAACATGAGTTTCATCACTATATAAATGTGCAAACTGCCACCCACCTGCCAAGTCTTACTAATGACCAAAACCAACCCCTGAGTTGTTTGTAGCTGACGCCAGGTAAAGCCAAAATCAGAGGTGGCACTTGGCCCATTAACATGAGTTTCATCACTATATAAATGTGCAAACTGCCACCCACCCGCCAAGTCTTACTAATGACCAAAACCAACCCCTGAGTTGTTTGTAGCTGCCAGGTAAAGCCAAAATCAGAGGTGGCACTTGGCCCATTAACATGAGTTTCATTACTATATAAATGTGCAAACTGCCACCCACCCGCCAAGTCTTACTAATGACCAAAACCAACCCCTGAGTTGTTTGTAGCTGACGCCAGGTAAAGCCAAAATCAGAGGTGGCACTTGGCCCATTAACATGAGTTTCATTACTATATAAATGTGCAAACTGCCACCCACCCGCCAAGTCTTACTAATGACCAAAACCAACCCCTGAGTTGTTTGTAGCTGACGCCAGGTAAAGCCAAAATCAGAGGTGGCACTTGACCCATTAACATGAGTTTCATTACTATATAAATGTGCAAACTGCCACCCACCCGCCAAGTCTTACTAATGACCAAAACCAACCCCTGAGTTGTTTGTAGCTGACGCCAGATAAAGCCAAAATCAGAGGTGGCACTTGGCCCATTAACATGAGTTTCATCACTATATAAATGTGCAAACTGCCACCCACCCACCCAGCCGGTCTTGGTGCCCACCCAAAGCAGCTTCTGTGTTGTTTGTGGCTGGCCCCAGTTAAAGCTGGATTTGGAGGTGGCAGTTGACCCATTTGACAGGGATGTCATCTTGTATAAATGTGCAAACTGCCACTGCACCCAGCTGATAACAGCCAGTGCCTGCTGTCTGCAATTAACACCCACAGCTACCATTAGCGCCTGTAATTAGCACCTACTGCTGCAGTCAGCGCTGATAAGTAGCAGCTACAGGTGTTATCAGCACCCGCAATTAGCACCCGCAATTAGCAGCTACAGTTAGCTCCTTGAATGCACATTGTTAAACCCCATTTACACAACAAAATGAGCACTATCAAGGCCTATAAATTGATGTCTCAACACAAGATGCAACAAGTCCCCCAGAAATCACTGCAGCTTAACAAGCACTTCACTTGAGCTTTCACTCTTTGCCCAACAGCATCCTACAGTGCCACTGAACCCGACCACCGCACAGCTGTTACCATGCACTTCAGAGGCATGCCATGTGTGGCTCTTGGTTGTTGCAAATGCAGCACTTTTACAAGCAGAACGGGCTCAAAGGTTGCGCAGGCAGAGTATGTAGCACTGGGCCTGCCTGCATGCTGCAACACATGTGCCAAATGGCTCTCCAAGCAGTTGGAGTCTTGGCCCGAGCTGAAGCGCAAGATAACCGAGTATTGTGAAGATATCATGGAGCTGCAATTAGGAGGTCAGCGGGTCACCTCAGAGATTACCAAGGCGCTGAGGGAGAAGGTGCGTGTCCAGCTTTCATAGCTAGCATAGACATGGCATTGTATTTCAGAGCCTAGCAACGCCACCTCTGCTAACATCTGCCTGCCCTGCTGCCCCTGTGCCCCTGCCTGTCATTTGTGCCCACCCTTGCAGCGGTTCAGGCTTCACAGCATCCTGAAGACTATCAGTGATGGTGAGAGGGCAGCTGCTGCCCTGAAAGAGGAGCAGGAAATGGCCCAGCTCGCAAGGCAGACAGCGGCTGAGCAGGACAAGCAGCGCAACATGAGGCAGCTGGAGGCAGCCTGCGCTCTCAATGAGCAAGACCACCCTGCAGTGGCCGCGTGTCTGCTGGCTGCAGCAGAGGCATTGCGCACTGGTGTGCCGATGGCAGCAGAGCAGGCGATGATGCCCAGTGGCGGCCACGAGGCCACATACAGGGAGGTGGTCATAAAGGCTTTCATGGCAGCACCAGGGGTGAGTTGAGAGCTACGGTACATAGCAAGTGTGGTGGCTATGCTGTCATGTGTGCAACGTGTGCATAAGTTGCAGTGTGCATTTACTGCTGGCATCTGATACTGAGGCTTTTGACTGTGCACGCTTTGCTTGTTTGACACCACCTGGACTTTTTTCCAACAGCTCTGACTCATCAGCTGCTGCGTTGTGTGCATGCTCATCTCCGCTTTTGCAGGCCAAGGGCACAGCTTGACAACGACAACACTCATTTGACCGCCCTGGACTGAAATATTGGCCAATGCAAGGTGTGATGGAGGTCTACATTGGCTCTGCCAAGTGAATTGAGTCAGAGGCTGGCTAGCTTCCCTGGGAGCCATGGCAGCATTTGTTGTTGTAGAAGCATTTCAGTCAGCAAGACTATATTGTGGTCAATTTGAGGCAGACAGAAGTTGTGGGTATGCTGCTGGCATTCAGGCTCACTATATTTGTTTTCCGCGATGGCACCAGTCATCCATGCCAAGCGACTGTATTGCTGCCACACCATACAGTCACTGGCATTTTCTCACTGGTCACTTCAGTTTGTTCAACTGCTGATGTAACACCTTTGGCGAATGCTGCATAATACATGCTGGCCACATGAACTCAATGCATATGGCTCAGTTGCTAGGGTTGACCCCTGTACCAACATACTGCAACAACAACAACAGTCGCTCATACCTGACCCAGTAACCAGCTTGCAAGCATTTAGAACTACAATTAGCACATGCTCCAGGACCGTTTTCCGTATGTGTAAGTGAACTCATCTCAACTCATGGCAGACTTATATCCTAGTGCTGGTACCAGCACAACATATGCATATAATCATTGAGGGAGTGTTCAAAGCAAGAAACAAACAGCAATGGAGGGCTTCAAGGGATCATCAACTTGGTGTCAAGGAGCTCATCCCGCCCAACCAGGTGCATTGTTGCACCCTCTTGCATTTTTTCAGCGTAGATACATTTTTTGCACCCTCTTGCGTTTTTTTCAGCGTAGATACATTTTTTGACCCCGCTTGCATTTTTTCAACGTAGACACAATTTTTGCACCTTCTTGCGTTTTTTCAATGTAATACATTTTTTGAATCCCCCTTGCTTACTTTTGCTGCAACTTCAGCTGCTGATTGTTGCCAAGCAAAACACAAAAGCTCAGGAGTTGGTGCTCCGCCAACGCATGTTTTCTCACCTTGTATACCATTTTGACAACCTGTTGTGATCCAGCAGCAGCTGGCGCATGCTCAGGCAGCCAGTCCTCGTCGCTGGTGCAGCCAGCCTCCTCATCCTCATCTCCCCTGCCTGCAGCCTCTACAAGTACCTGCTGCCTGGCCCTCTTGCTGACCTGCTTGTACCGCTGTTTGGCTTTGCCGCCATCCACCGCTGCAGATGCAAGTGGCCCCCCTGACCCCTGCAGTACCTGTGCCTGCTGCCCCCCAGGCTGCGCTGGCTGCCACCCTGGCGGCAGTGGTGGTAGTGGCGGTTGGAAGCTCAAGGGCCCCGGCATCCCCCAACCTGGAGCTGCAGCTCCTGGCCACCCCCACGACATCATCATCACAGGCACAGGCATGGCAGGTGCGTAGTGGCCAGGTATGGCTCCTAGGGGGTGTGCTCCTGCAGGATGGGCTGCCGGGTAGTTTGGCAACCCGTATGGTTGCGCAGGGGGTACCATGTATGGCCATGGTGCTGTTGGGTAGGCTGTCAGGTTGGGCAGTTGGTGTGGTTCTGTACCTGGTCCCATCTGAGGCCAGGGCATGTACGCAGGTGCTGCTGGTGGTGGCACAGGCTGATTTGGTGGCATGGTTGGTTCTGCAGACAGTCCTGCTGGGTGCTGAATGTGTTGCAGCTGGCCTGAATGTTGCTGCCGCTGCTGTGGGGGTGATGGTGTCTGCATAGGTACTGGCTGCTGCTGCTGCTGGTTGTCCTCCTCTGCTGTCCCTGCAGCTTTGCTAGCCAGAGTGGGTGCACCAGTGCTGACTGTTCTGTGCCTCTCCTTGCTGATGTTGCTGCTGCTGTTGCTTAACAGGTAGAATTGCTTTGCTGGACCAGCAAGAGCCTGCAGGGCTTGTTGCACTGAATTGGGACCAACAACCCAGGCTTCAGCAGCTTTGTTGGCTGCAGCTGCACAGCTGCCAAACATTCCAAAGCGCCCGCTCGCCACCGTCACTGTGCACAGCTCAGACCCTGTACGCTGGTACAGCTGTTCTGCAAGCTGCCTGCTGGCAGTGGGTATGCGTTGAAGGCGCTTGTATGTGCTTGTACTGTAGAAGACAAGGCTGCCTGGCAATGGCGCATTCTCCACCTGCAGCTGCACCTGGCGCAGCATGCCTGGCAGCACTCTGCCTACACTGGCAATGCTCCCCCTGAACAGCCCCTGAGTGAAATGAGGATCATGGCCATCGCTGTACAGGGATTGGGGCATTTCCACAATCAGCAGCTGCCCCACTGCAAGGCGCTGCAACTCAAGGCACCCCTGGCACTGCCATTCATCATCCTCAGGGATGGCTGGGAGCCTGAAACAGCTCAAGTGGAACCCTTGGCTGCAGCTGTCGCAAATCACCATGCTTTCTGGCCTTTCCTGGCTGCCACATGCCAGGCATGCTGTATCTGGGTCAATGGGATCCCCCACACAACCTTCTGAGTCACTCATGTTGGTCCTGCATGGCATTCAGCAACACGTGGAGTGCAGAATAGGATTGTATGCATTGGCACGTCTGTTGTTGAGACTATGGCAGCATGATCAGACAATGTGAACACTGCTAAGCAGCGTTATGGTGTGGCCAGCCTCATTGTGTCAAGTTTTCATTGATTCCGCACTTAGTATCTGCATGCATGGAAGTGCATGCATGAAAATGCATGCTGGGTTTGCTGTACACTGCAGCAGGCAGCTAAGCAAGAGGTATTGCTGCATAGTTGGCTTGCTTTTGCAGAGTGCCAGCTGAATTGCAGTGCTGTGCATGCCTCGCTGTGTTTATATTGGTGCTTTGAACTGCATCGCTCTGCCATCTTGGCAAGTTCACATCAGACCATACATTGTGTGATGCCTTTGCTGGCATCTCTATTGTTGACTGCATTGAGCTCAATGTCGCTCACCTATATGAAAATAGTCTCAACTAGGCATGGACGAGGCAGCCAGTTGTGAATTTGGTGGCTGCAGGAAGCACCTATGTGTGGTGGCTGTGCGTTCTACTGCTGGCATCCAGGCAGCATTGTCAACATTGGATCGTTTGCTGGTTGAAATAATACATTTATTACACGTTCAGCATTCTCAGGGGTTTAGTCTCCTGTCTGTTTTGTGATAGGCGTCATTATCTAAGTACCAAATCAAGCCATAGCATCAACGCCATCAGGTACTGGATAGTTACGTGGTTCCCGCATATTCATAACACCGCTGTGTTTGTCACCAGCAGTTAGTGAAACCAGCAGGCGGAGAGTCACACGGTTGCGTCAGGCACATGCTGTGTAACATGGCATGATTTATTCCGAGTCACCGGTTGGGGGTGTTACACGGAGGGTGGGGCGCCGTGTAACGCAGGGCCCCGGGGCCGCGGCCTATGGGGGCATCAGCCTTGGTCGTAACCAGTTCCCCGCCAGAACCCAAGCTCTGCTGCGTCGGCAACAATAACACTTGCAAGACACGGCTTCATGACTCAGTCGTGCCGGGCACGAATCCCGTGAGTGCCAATGCAGCATGATGTTGCATCTTCTGCCAGGCAATCCGGCTACCAATCGTTGCCGCAGCCAAATCCATCCGATGGATGATGATCATCATACTCCTCAGCACCACCCACGGCAGGCTCGACCGCTGCTGCTGCTGCCTGTTCCTGATCCGTGATTGAAAGTGCTGTTTTGAGAGAGAGTAGTTACATGTGGGTCCAGCCACCATCTCAGATGGTATGAGCCACCCCAAAATGAGCACAATGTCAACGCGTGACGAAAGAAGATGAGCACACAATGTAGCCCATTGAGGCCATCCGTTGAGCACAGGGTCTCTCCAGATTGAGCATAAGATTATATCTGCGGTGTGTCAGTGACACACCCCAATCAGCCAACAGCATGTGCTGAAGAAGCACACCAACCAAAAAGCATGTTGTCAAGATCACACAGCCAGAGAGATAGGCAGGGCAACTAAGGCGGCATAAAGTGATGATGTGATCTGCACGCGCCAGCAATCGGCTACCAGTTGTTGCCGCAGCCAAACCCATCATCATCATACTCCTCAGCACCACCCACTGCTGCTGCACCCTTCCCCCTGCCTGCAGCCTTACCTCCAGCCTTACCGCCCTTGCTGCTGCTGCTGCCAACCCCCCTGCCTCCTTTCTTCTTGCCTCGCGTCTTGCCTGCCGCTGCTCCCTCTGATTCTGTGCCTGGGACTGGCTTTGCCGCCCGGCTGCTGCCAGCGCCAGCAGCAACACCTAGCCCCAAGCTTGTTGCTTTGGGTCTGTGAGCTGGCCTGCTAGCATAACCCTCCTCCTCCTCCTGTGCATGCTGCTGCTGCTGCCGTTTCCTGCGTCGTGGATCAAACGCTGCATATGCAGCTGGTGCCATAGGTGCTTCAACGCCCCCAATCTGACCTCCAAAAGACTTCTGCTGCATACTAGTATTGTAGCTGGCTTGTGCAGCATGATAGCCAGCACTTGGGCCAGACACATATGCAGCAGCTGCTGCAGGTGCAGCGTATACGTTGTCGGATGCAGAGCTCAGCCATGCACCCTGCTGCTGCTGCCGCTGCCCTGGTTGCTGCTGGTGCCGCTGCCGCTGGTAGTGCTGCTGCCCTTGCATAGGGTAAGGGTGAGAAGCAGGAGGCGGCTGTTGTGCTTGGTGGGTGCTACAGAAGGTCTGCATGCCAGCTGGTGCTGCTGCAGGAGCGTGCTGGTACTGCTGCTGCTGCTGCTGGTGTGCTGCGTAGGTGTGGTAGCTAGCTGCAGGGCGCTGTGGCTGGTTGTGCTGCTGCTGCTGCTGCTGTCGCGGTTGCTGCCATGCCTGAGCACGGTACGGCTGCTGCTGCTGCTGGTTGCTCTGCTGTGCATGCTGCAAGTTTGATGGAGGCTGCGGCCTGTGCTGCTGGAAGCCTCCACCACCGCTGTTTCCACTTGTAGCAAAGTCAGCAGCATGATCTGTGCCTGTGCCCGATCCACTGATGGGCCCACTACTGTGCATTACAGTATGAGCAGGTGGTGGCACAGGCGTTGGCTGGGGCTGATTGTGCTGCCACTGGCGCTGCTGCTGCTGCTGCTGCTGCGGAGGCTGCTGCTGCCTCCTGCGCGTGCTTGATGCTCTCCCATTGCCTCCAACAGCAGCAGCGGCAGCAACAGCACTAGCAGGAGCTGCGGCTGCTGGTGGTGTGATGTGCTCCGTCTCTTCCATGATCACTGCAGCACAACACAAGCCAGCCACAGCACACAGCAGAGCAATGGCACAAACTGAGGAATTTGTGCATGCTGAGTAATCGCATCATGCATCAGGTTGAAACAAGCACGTGGCATCTGCGGCAGCAGGACGCCCTGGCTGTGCAGTAGCAACAGCATGTATGACGGGCACTGCAGCCATGCCACAACCCCAAGGTACTCTACCTGCAGCATAACACCATCAGCAGGCCCTCCACCATCCTTGTTTTGTTGTTTGTTGTATACAATTGTTCACACGAACCAAACGATACACAGTTGTCAGAAAGCAACCCAACATGCATCATGCTCAGCCCACATACCTGTGCGCTTGTTGCCTGGCACGAGTCTGCCGCCGCTGCTGCTGCCCTGCAGCTCCTGCATCACCACCACGCGCTGCTGTCGCACTGCAGCCCATCTAGATCAGCAAGTCCTCCACCATTTTTTGTACAACACAAGTCACACACCGCACACGACTGCCACCAAGAAGCACGCCAACTCGGTTGATGATGGCTAAGCGGCCCACCTGTGCGCTTGTTGCCTGGCACGAGTCTGCCGCCGCTGCTGCTGCCCTGCAGCTCCTGCATCACCACCACGCGCTGCTGCCGCACTTGGTACATCACCAATTGCTGCTGCTGCTGGTGCGGTTGCTGCTGCTGGTTGTTATTGTGATGTTGGTGTGGGCTAGTGCTTGCTGGCAGCTCCTCAATGCGTGTCTGCTGCTGCTCATCGTCTGAGTAGTCAGCACTGACAACGTCACATGTGTCCGCGTAGTTGTCGTGCTCAGGATGCTGCTGCTGCTGCTCATCTGCTGAATCATCTGGCTCCTCAACTTCATACTGCTGCTGCTGCTGCCTTTCCTGCTGCTGCCGCTGATTGGAGTTAGGCTGATTCTGCCGTTGCTGCTGGTTGTGGTGCATGGCTTGTTGGTTGTACTTCTGATGTGGGGCATGGCCATGAGCTGGCTGGTCAAACTGTCGTTGACCACTCTGCTGTGGGTGCTGCCACTGCTGCTGCCACTGCTGCTGCTGCTGGGGATGGTTCGGCTGCTGGCTCGTCGGCTGTGCCTGGTACTGCTGCTGCCTATTCGGGTACGTGTTGGTGTTCATGTTATTGTGTGAGGGCGTTGGTGCGGCTGTGGCTGCAGCTGCAGCACCAGCAGGACATCCATGTGCGTTGCTTGCTGGTGCAGCTGCTGGTGCAGCAGCCGCAGGTGGTTGTGCTGCTGCTGCTGAGGGTGCACTGCCTGGCTGCAGGACTGGAGGCAGGCCTAGCTCTTGGATGGTCTTGTTGAGACTGGCTAGCTCAGCTTTCTGCAGGCAGCAGTTCAAGAGCATACAGGCAGGGATGGTTGCACACATGCACATGGGATGCACATACTATCGAACCCCGAGGATATACATAACGAGAGTGGCCATGTTGCTGCCAGGCTGCTAACAACCATGCTCAAGCAAGCTATTGACGAAAAAAATAGAGAACTTATACGCACTAGACTGGGAGCTACTCGCCAGATAACCATATACAACACGATGCAACAAGTTATGTCAGCGTTGCCTCAGGAATGCATGCAGGGCCCACCTTGCGTGCAGCCTCCTGTTGGCGCTGCCTCACTTCTGTTGCTGCCCTGCCCAGCTCCACCTCTTGGGCAGCAATGCTGCAAGGGCAGCAGCAGCAGTAGCAGCAGCAGAGCATCATCATCATCATCATCATCAACATAATGCAGTGCATGGTCAGGAGTGGTTGCATGTCGCCAGGTGCTGGTGCTGTACACCCATGATAGCAGAAACGGGTGCTGGCAAATTTAATGCTTGCACATTAGCAGGTTGCTGCCCTCCCAGCCCCACCTCCAGAGCGACAATGCTGGCTACACACAGAAAGGCAGCAACAGCAGTGCAAAGCTCTTGGACAAGTCAATTGCCTACCTGCAGCGCTGGCAGAGCTGCTCCTCCTCCCTCTCAGCCAGCTCTGCTCTGAGGCGCGCCAGCATGTTTGTCATTTGGCACTACCAATCACACAGTACAGCTGATTCATTTATCAGAAGGCAACCTACCTGCAGCGCTGGCAGGACTGCTCCTCTCCCTCTCAGACTGCGCCTGGCGCTGGATACTCTGCTGGCACCACCAACCACACAGTATACACAATACAGCTGCACCCTGATGTAAAATTGCCTTATCAGGAAACAGGCAGCGCACCTGCAGCGCTGGTAGAGCTGCTTCTCCTCCCTCTCAGACTGTGCCTGGTGCTAGACAGCCTGCTGTTGGACACAATCGCCACACCTTACTCAACTACATGCGCATCAAAACGTCACAGTTTGATCAATATAACACCAACCACACCATATACACATCACACCTGCGCTCTAATAAGAATATCCAACACACCTGCAGCGCTGGCAGAGCTGCTCCTCCTCCCTCTCAGCCAGCTCTGCTGTGAGGCGTGCCAGCTGCTGCGCTGGGGGGCCCTCGCGCTGTGCCTGCTCCAGCTGCAGCAGCAGATCGTGGCTCAGCGATGACTCAGCAGCCACCTGCTGCTTCAGCTCTGCAGGAAACAGGCGACAAACTAAGATAACTAATAACTTTGAAGTCGACATGGTGGTGGTGATCTAGATAGGACAGATGGCATGCATGGAGATATGCAGCAATGCCAAGAATAACATGCCCAGGCATTCCTGACAACAAGATGGCGTAAGTCGCGCCTTTTCTGCAAGCCCGCATGACACGCATCATCCACCCCTTCAAAAAGTTCCACAGCATGCAGCGCACAATCATAGCACCCTCTCACCTTTGATGCTTGCCCTGCTGTCAGCCACTTGCTGCTGCAGCTGCTTCACAGCCGCTTTCTGCTCAGTGAGCTGCTTGCCCTTTGCCTGCAGCTGCTGCTGTGCTGCACGCAGGCAGGCCTCAGCCTGCTGCTCCTGCTGCTGCAGCTCTGCCTGCTGCTGCTGCAGCTGCGGCCTGCTGAAAGCGCTGCAGAAGGTGCCACACTGCTGTTCGAAAGAGTCCACTAGTGCTGCCAGCTGCACTTTGAGGTCCTGGATACGTTCCTGCAAGCCGCAGCAGCAGCAGCAGTAGCTAGGCACAGTTCAGGGATTTTTGCTGATCCTGAAACTTGCAGACAATGTTGGAAGGGACCAAACGCACATGGAACTTGTGGTAATCAGTAATTCTTGCAATCCTCATATGTTAAACAGCAAGATCCAGTTATGTTGTTGAGATGCAGAAGCCGTGCAACTTCCAGATGAAGCTAGTCACGCCACCTGCTGCCGCTGCCTTCAGCATATGTACACAACCGCGCAACACTAACAGCTGAAGTTGACTCCAAATAACGTATTTATCTGATTGAAAGCACCTACCTGGCCCTGCTGCTTGCGCTTGCTTGCTAGCTCTGTCTGCTGCTTCAGGCAATCCAGCAGCGCATTGAGATCAGCTGCAACCTCCTGTTTCTCGTGCACATGGCTCCTGACCTGCAGACAGTAAAAGCATCAGCTAAGAACACAAACGCAAGATACGGGTCCTGCGCTGCGCACAACCCGTGTCCTGCAAGTAGTGCTGCTGCAGTCCCTGTACAAATCTTCAACACACACCACCCACCCCTTCACAGCAGCTCACCTCCTCCGCCTTGGCAGCTAGCTGCTCCGTTTCATTACGTTTAACTGCTGCCTGGTTTCGTAGGGAGCTGCAGGCGAGCAGCTCCTGCCTGATGTGGCCATCTAGCTCATCTAGGCCCTGCTGCACCAGTGCTAGCCCAGCAGTGAGCCTGGCCAGCTGTGCCATGCTGTTGACTCCTCAAGGATGACGAGCTTGTGCTGTCATGTAGCCTTGTTTTTGTGCGGTTGGATGTGCTGCTGCTCTCAGGACAAACGCTGCTGTGTTGAGCACTGTTACAGTAGATGCCGCTTGCAAAAGGGGCCGATCTGCTGTGCAGAGGCCGCAAAGGCGCGGCTGACGTCCTCAGACTTAGAAAAAGGTCCAAACCATCTTGAAAGACTTGTGTAAGTCTCCGATGTGGCCGGAAATGACAAGCGGACAACTGAACCACCACGTTTAAACGCTCAAGCAAACTGTGAAATGTGCCGTGCCGTCAGTTTCTGCATATTTCCATCATCATGATTAAATCTGACAGTGTTCAAGGTACGATAATGACGTGCATGCTTGAGGGCAGCAAACAACCCTAGCCTGGCAACAGCAGCCCCGCATCTTCCTCAGGCCACGAACACGGCAAGCACACGATGGAAGACGAACATGATACGGCCTGGCTGTGGCAGGTGTATCAACACTCGGTGAGCAGGCATATGGCAGAGGGAGCAATGTGCTGTTTTTTGCACCTCTCTCGCTGCTGTGTGATGTGTGCTGTGCTGCTGTGCAGAGAGGCGCCAGCAGGGACACACTATTTGCCTATTTCAGAGGACAGAGCAAGAAGAATGACCTCACGGTAGGCAGCTTGCGTGCAGTGATTCCTAAGAATGGCAATGCTGTGCCGAGCCTGCCACTTTGGCTGACAACAGCACTGCTCCAGTCTTGCATACGGTGATAAAAAATGTACACATCTTACTTGCAAGCTCACACCAATAACATGCACCATCAACACTGTTGCTTGCTGCTGCAGCCCGAAATACTTAACCTTGTCAACAAATCCGTGAAGACCTGCTTCCCTGAGCAGGGGGCCCCCAGTGGCCACAGCAGCAGCAGCCACAGCAGCAGTGGCAGCTTGCAGGAATGGGCTGTCGACAAGGCAGCATGCGCTACCTACCTGTACTACATGTGAGGAGCAAAGAAAACAACATTTTCATGCAAGCAGCTGATCATTCAGCATCCTTCCATGCAGCAGTGAGCCAACACTGCTTGCAGGAACTTTCATCCACATCAGTTCCCAACACTGCAGTGTGCAGTCCCCGCACTTCTTGACATCAAGATGTGCTGCACCTTCTTCTCGACGCGCCTTGCCGTCCCACTTCTGTCGTCATCCTGCGAGAACTCTCCCCGTTTATGCAGCAGTGAACTAGTACTGCTTGCAGGACCTCCACTCAGCATAAGTTCCACTGGAACTGTGTGCCACACTGTGCAGTGCCCGCACTGCGCGACATGTGCTGCACACAGTGCTAAAAAGGCTTCTTCCCAACTTGCCATATTGTCTCTCTTCTATCGTGCCATCCTACTGCAGGGTTGCACAACATGTCCTACAAGAGCTCTTCCCACAGCCAAAGTCAGACCCCGCAGCTGACCCCGGCACCCAACAACAGCAGCAGCAGCAGCAGCCGGGCACAGGGCCAGCAGGCAGGCGCTTCAAAGGGCTGCTGCGCCAGCCTGTGCCAAGCGCTGCCTGCAGTGACCTGGTGGCTAGTGAGGAGTTCCACATGCCTCTGGTGGAGTGCTCAGTGCAGCTTGTTGCGTTCATATCAGGGGAGGTGAGGAGGGTGCTGCCAGCGTTGCTGAGGAAGAGCTGTTGAACAGGGTGCAGGAAGCAGTTTGGCGATGTTGCCGCTGCTTTCCATGAATGCTTTGTAGGGGTTGCTCTGAGCTGTTTGATACAGCAGGCCAGCAGCTGCATCTGCATGTGGTCAGCTGTTGTCCTGCAAGCAGGTCTGCATGTGGGTGCGGCAGCCTGTGCCCAGCGCTGCCTGCAGTGAGCTGGTGGCTAGCCAGGAGTTCCACATGCCGCTGGTTGAGTGTGCAGTGCAGCTTGTTGTGTTCATAGCAGGGGAGGTGACTAGGGTGCTGCCAGCATTGCTCAAGCTGAGTTGTGAGCGGGCAGGCGTTTTAAAGGGCTGCTGCGCCAGCCTGTGCCCAGCCCTGCCTGCAGTGAGCTGGTGGCTAGCGAGGTGTTCCACATGCCTCTGGTGGAGTGCGCTGTGCAGCTTGTTGCGTTCATAGCAGGGGAGGTGAGGCGGGTGCTGCTGCTGCTCAATATGAGCTGTTGTGAACCACGGTGCACCTTGGTGTGTTCATAGCAGGGGAGGTGACTAGGGTGCTGCCAGCATTGCTCAAGCTGAGTTGTGAGCGGGCAGGCGTTTTAAAGGGCTGCTGCGCCAGCCTGTGCCCAGCCCTGCCTGCAGTGAGCTGGTGGCTAGCGAGGTGTTCCACATGCCTCTGGTGCAGTGCGCTGTGCAGCTTGTTGCGTTCATAGCAGGGGAGGTGAGGAGGCTGCTGCTGCTGCTCAATATGAGCTGTTGAACAGGTTGCAGGAAGCAGCTTGGCGATGTTGTCTCAGGTTGCCAGGATGACGACTGCTTGCCATCAAAGCTTTGCAGGGGCTGCTCCAGGCTTTGTAACACTGCGGGCCAGCAACTGTGTCTGCATGTGGTCAACTGTTGTCCTGCGAGCAGGAGGTCTGCATGTGTTACTGTTATGTTTGACTTCAAGTTGACTGCCCTGCAGGAGCACCAGCAGCAGTATTACTGGGCCACGCAGCAGCTGCAGCGGCAGGGCTATGCGGCGTCTCTGTGGCAGGCTGCCAGGTGAGCTCATGCCGCTTCAGTCACTGCACTTCTGCACTCGAGTGCAGTCAAAGTTTGACTTGCTTGCTGCACCCTGCCAGTGATGGGCTCGTCTGCATGCCAGTAGCACAGAAGGCGTTGACACCTCACAAAATCATGCTCACAAAAGTTTTAAAAAGAAAGTTTGCAGGAGAGAGGCATGGCACGCACCAGCCGCCTCACGCTGCATGGTCTGTTTGAACATCGCCGTAACACAACTGGTTTGTCACCCTGAACGGTGTTGGCGTTCCCTTACACGCCTGCAGGACGTTTCAAGAGTGCTTCAGTGCCAGCAGTGCGTTCCCCCTGCCCTCCATCCTGCAGCAGTACCTGCACCGGCTGCAGGAGCTGCTGCTAGATGCTCCAGTGCTGGCCACAGGCTCGCAGCTGTACAGCATCATGGAGAAAGGTGCGTAGCTGTGTGGCTATGCTTGCACTTGACTGCATGAACTTGCTACTGGGTAACCATGCCTGCACCAAGGTCTGCCACAGTCGATGGGTCAAGCTGCTGGCAGCAGTAGGCAGAAGGGAATCTGCAGTCAGGTCTCCTGCAAGCAGACCACATGGTATAGTTGGCCAACTTCGGTGGGGAGCGTCCTCATGTGCAGCGGCTGCAGGAGCTGCTGCTAGACGCTCCAGGCCACAGGCTCGCAGCTGTACAGCATCATGGAGCAAGGTGCGTAGCTGTGTGGTGATGCTTGCATGTGACTGCAGCAACTTGCTACTAGCAAAAGGTACAGTTCAACTAGTGAGTCAGGCTTGCCACGGACGCTGGTTGAAGCTGATGGCAGCAGTAGGCATGGAGTAACTGCAGTCAAGTTTCCTGCCTTCCATCCTGCAGCAGTACCTGCAGCGGCTGCAGGAGCTGCTCCTAGACGCTCCAGCGCTGGCTACAGGCATGCAGCTGTACAGCATCATGGAGCAAGGTGCGTACCTGTGTGGCGATGCTTGCACGTGACCTGCGGGAAATTGCTAACTTAGCCAGGCTTGCCACAGACGCTGGTTCAAGCTGGTGGCAGCAGCCGGTATGGGGCAGTTATATTTCCTGCAAGCACGCCACAGAGCATAATCAGCCTTCGTAGGAAGGGGGTGCCCTCATGGCCAGCTGCTGGCTCAAGCTGATGGCAGCAGCCAGCATGGGGCAGCTGCAGTTAGGATTCTTGCAAGCTGGCCGCCTGGATACAATCAGCCCACTTTGGCAGAGTGCGTCTTCGAGGCACATTGCAGATGTAGTGCTCAATGTTGTTGCGACAACAGTCAGCATGCCATACTGACTGCCATGCCGAGCAGTGCTGAGTGTTTGCTGTTGTTGTCGCTGCAGGCGGTGGCTGCCACTTCATGGAGGGCAGCAGAGGCCTGCTTGGCATCGTGCTGAGGGCACACTCTGCACATGTAGCGCATTTGTTTCTGCTGATGCTGCCAATGTGCTGCTGCTGGTATCACTGCAGGTGGTGGCTGCCACTTCCTGGAGGGCAACACAGGTCTAGTTGACAACGTGCTGAGGGCATACGCTGCACAGGCAAGCAGCAACGACACTGGCAGCTCATTATACTGGCAGCCATCTGCCAACAAGCAACAGCATGCTAGCACAAACATTAAGCCGAAGTCGGCCGCGCATGAGCAGCCGGGCTGCTGTTGACAGCACTGTGTTGAGTAGCTGCTGAAGCAGCCTGCAACTGTTTTGCCTGAAGATATTCAGCAACATTGTCTGCAGCCGCGCGGTCTGAAGCAGTGCAAAGCAGTGTGACATGAACAGCTGGTGCTTGACATCTTGAGAGTTACATGTGGGTCCATTGAGCACATCTTTGCTGCAGAGCATACACCACACGCCGTGGTGACAGTGTCAAACCCACGCCACACTACCCTAGTGGCACACTGCAGCCCACCCCCAAACACAAGCTGGCCCTTAGGCTAAACTGTTGTCTCTGCCATCCCCACAGGCAGTGCAGCGTGCGCAGCTGGTAGGCTGGCGCATCCTGCAGCAGCAACAGCAGCGGCAGCTCAGAGCCCTGCAGCAGCAGCAGCAGGTGCTGCTGCCTGACACCTTCCCAGATCAGTGTGCCTGGCTGATGGATAAGGTGCTGCTGCAGCATCTGGATGTGTGCTTTGGGCAGGCAATGTCTGTCGTGGTGGCGTGCGTAGTGTACGTCACTGCAAAGCTGCTGCAAGCCAACGTCACCTTCAAGATGGTCACAGAGGTGAGCAGGCATATGTGTTGATGGAACAGTTTTGCGTCGCGCGATTGTGGATCTGCAGAAGCAACAGCAGCGGCAGCTCTCAGCCCTGCAGCAGCAGCAGCAGGTGCTTTCCCAGATCAGTGTGCCTGGCTGATGGATAAGGTGCTGCTGCAGCATCTGGATGTGTGCTGTGGGCAGGCAATGTCTGTGGTGGTGGCGTGCGTGGTGTATGTTGCTGCACAGCTGCTGCAAGCCAACGTCACCTTCAAGATGGTCACAGAGGTGAGCCTCACGCCTGAGGCGTATGAAAAGGAAAACAGGTTGTTGGGTACACCAGTGTGGAGTGGCAGCCCAGCACTGTGCCGTGCTGCACTTTATGAAACTGCCTATGCTCCTGTCAGCACAGTGTGATTAACCAGGCTTCCAATCAGCACAAAAATTGCCTGGTGGCGGCCTAGTAGGGTGATTTTAACAGTGCAGCCTGCCGCCGCTGACCCAGACCTTCCTCCCCTTCTTCCTCCCTCTCTCCACCTGTGCTTGCACCTACTGCTGCCACCAGGTGATTGCCGCAACCTGCTGCTGCTGCTGACCCAAACCTTTCTCTGTCACCTGTTGCCTGTGCTTGCACCGCTGCTGCTGCTGCTGCAGCCAGGTGATTGTCGCAACCTGGTGCTGCTGACCCAAAACTCCCTCGGTTGCCTGGTGCCTGTGCTTGAACCGCTGCTGCTGCCGCAGCGGCTGCTGTTGCAGCCAGGTGATTGGCACAACCTGTTGCTGCTGACACAAACACCTTCCTCTGCTACCTATTGCATGTGCTTGCACTGTTGCTGCTGCTACTGCCGCCAGGTAATCGGGGCCTGTGTGGAGAACGCGCCTGCTGGCACCTTCCAGCGCACAGAGCTGCAGCCGCCGCTGGCTGGCGCAGCAGCAGAGTACGGAGATGTGAGGATGTTCTACAACGCAAGGTGAGCATTATGATCATGCCGTACATGATAAGGCCTAATAGTTCCGGCTGCCAGGGTCCAACGTCAGTGTGTCATCTGCGACATAGCTGTAAGTTGACCTTGGCGGCAGTGCATCTCTCTTATGCTGTTTGGCGGCGTTGCACACCAGTGCTAGCAGCACTGTGCTTCTTCTTGACACAGTTTATCCAGAGTGTAATGTCTGTCTGTGGCTACTCAGCACAATGGTTTGACTGCTGCAGCTGCTGCTGGTTGTGTTTTGTGCAGGTTCCTGCCAACAATCGAGGGCAGCGTGAGGCAGTATTTGCAAGACTACCAGCAGCACATCACCAGCATACCGCAGGACCCAGCAGCAGCAGTGGGTGCAGCAGCTAGCGCAAAGGCTGCTGCAGGTGCAGACACAACAGCACAGCAGATGGACACAGCAGAAGAAGCTGACACAGCTGAACCTGTGGTACATGTACAGGCTACCCTAGCAGCAACAGTAGCAGGTGTGACACCTGGCAGGAAGCCGTTTGGGGCCCTGCATGCCAACACACAGGCTGCTGCAGCCACCACTGTGTTCGCTGTCAAGGTTCCTGTCAAGCCTGCACAATGTATCAGCAAAGGCGCTATCTCAGAGGGCGTACCTGGTCACCCTGTCGACAGCAGCAACTGTGGCAACTTGGAAAACACAGCAGAGCCATATCATGGTGGTGCGTTGCTTGCTGGTACACAGCAAGAGCAGACAACTTCGCTAGCTGCAAGGACAAGCTGCCAGTCCACCAGAAGCAAAGCAGGCGCAGGTGCAGCAGCAGCATCTGCTGCTGCTGCTGCTGTTACTACATCTACTGGCTTTGCTGTTGTGCCAGGTCATGTTGGGCACGTAGGGCTGTTTGGAGCAGCAGCAGCCATGAGCAGCCCAGCACCTGGTTTCACTGGCATGACGCCCACACGGCTCATGCGCTGATAATTGCTAATCTGTGCTGTATCAAGCCTGTTACAGAGCTTGCACCACCTGCATGTACGTGTTTGGCTGTCGTTTGACTCTTCTGTCTTCTCCGTGACATGCATTACTGTTGACTAGTACTGCTCAACCTGGGTTTGCCTTCAAGCTTGATCAAGAGCAGCTGCACTGGTATACATACTGTTTCAACTGCATTGATGATGCAACGAGCACGATACGTGGGCTGCCGTAAGTGCTGAATTGATGACCAGGAATGAAATGTTGACCTCAGGCCGAAGTTCACCATGCGGCATCGGTGCCATGCCCCTTCTGCAACGATCAACCGTCAAGAAATGTCATTGATCAACGCGCGAATTTTTTGGCCAACTCGCTTGTTAAAGGCACTTGCAACTATCACTGCAGTCAGCTGACTGAGCGTCCAAGGCTGACGTACAGCGACATCAGCGGTAAGATTCGTCAATCAAACGCCTGCAGCACGATGCATGCACGATCAAACACGTAAAAGTATAGAATCAGTCGCGGACATCAGACATCTTTATCGCATATATTGAACGTGACTGAACACGACCACCAGGTGAGTTCAAGCCTGGACACAACAACACCTGCATGTTGCAGCTGTATCGTACCAAAGAAAAACAAGAGATGCTGGCCACAGCAAGAGCCGGTGCTAGTTCGAAGCTGCAGTACAACTCTGCTAGCGTGTCAGCTGGCAGCAGACATGCAGTGCGCAGTGGATTCAGGCTTGCAAGCAGATCTGCTGCTCAGATCAGGTGTGGCACTGGATCAGAGCCCAGATATTCAAATTATCAATCATATCAATCAACAGGATGACTCAATCATGCATTTGCAGATGCCATGTTCTGGATCAATGCTGCCTTGCCGTCATGAGCCCCTCCGTTTGCAAATGCATGCAGGTGCAGCTACAGAGAAAACGACACTGACATGGCATGTCTGCTACTACACCAGAGAACGCAGGAGACACCATCAAGTGAGATGAGGCAAAGCAACAGGTGGGCAGGCACTGCAGCTGTTTGTGCAGTAAGGTACAACACAGCACCAGGAGGTCTAGACAGATCTGGCAATGCACACACATCGCCGTCAATGCATGCATCACCGCCAAAAATCAATGCCTAGACTCTCTTGGCTGTGCGACACTGTCTTGAAGTAAATGTTGCATTGACTTCAAGACAGAGTAGCACATCACATGATTTGCATGAGCTCAATAAGATCAACCTCTGAGAGATCAGCCAAGCCACCACCTCGGCAGCTGCCAGCAATGCAAGCTGCTTTGAAAGCTGCTGCACATGCACGCCAGCCGCGCACACCCAACTGTGCAATGCATGTGGTACAGCTGGTCAATCACTTGCGCTGCCGCTGCTGCTGCTGCTGTTGTTGCCCTGCAGCCCCACCAGCCTGGCGTTGAAGCTGACATGAGCAGCAAGCCCATCTTCATCAACTTCTGCACTGCTGCTGCTGCTGCTGCTGCTGCTTTTGTTGCCCTGCAGCCTCGGCAGCCTGGCGTGGAGGCTGACATGAGCAGCAAGCCCATCCTCATCAACTTGTGCACTGCTGCCGCTGTTGCTGCTGCTGCTGCTGCTTTGCTGCTTTGTTGCCTGCAGCCCCACCAGCCTGGCGTTGAGGCTGACATGAGCAGCAAGCCCATCTTCATTAGGGACTCTTACAAGGGCAGTGGCAAGCTGCAGGGCAAGGTGGCCATCATCACAGGTGGGGGGCATGAGCAGCGAACAGGCTTATCATTAAGGATGTAATACGTGTCAGATGTGCTGTTTGTCACAGGGCCGTCATCACAAGGGGGGGGGAGGGCATGAGCAATGCGTTGGGATAATTGTGCACTACGGGAGCAAGAACAGTAGTTTGGGACATGGGGGCTCTGTCACAAGGCTTCGTGTTGGTACCGGCAAGGCTGGCAGCGGCAAGCTGCAGGGCAAGGTGGCCATCATCACGCTGTGGGAAAAATGAGCCGCGAACAGGCTGTTCTTACACACCAACATCGTGTTTATGTATGATAGTGTGCATAGTACTGTACTCCGTCAGATGTGTGAGCAACGCCATTGCGACAGTGATGCAACAGGCTGTTGTCGGTGGTCTCAGGCCCTGTGGCACAAAAATTTTCTCAAAGGCGGTGAAAAGTTCATCCGATGCAAGTTGCAAGTGAGGCACACTGTGGGGTTGATGCATCCCAGGCAAAACCCAAAGAACTGTGTGTCAGCTATAGATGCAACTCTGAGCTGTGTGTAGTGCTGACACACAGTTCTGTAGGTTTAGCAATCTGGCAGATGTTGCTTGGAGTGCATCATCAAATGTTTGTGAAGATGGTCTTTGTCACAGGGCCAGAGCCACCTGCAGCGGCACTGCCGTCTGCTGAGGTGGCCATGGCCATCATCATAGGTGGGGTACATGCGAACTCATTTCCAACTGAATTGGCAATGACATGGCATGTCCCCAGCTGTGATGTCGGCGGCACAATGCACTGCATTGTGCACACAGTGTGTGAAGTAGTGTCATTGCGGCAATGCATTGTGTGAAGTAGTCATTGTGATAGCGCCCCTGAGCAGACAGCTGCTGGTGGAGGTGAGAGGAGTTCTTGGCCATCACGGGAAAACTTCCTCCTTGAAGCTCTTCAATGAGTGAGTGCATGAGGTGCGCCGCTTATTGGTGAGCTTCAATGAGGAAGTTTTCATCATGAAAGACTCAGTGAGTCGTTGATGTTGTCCTTGGTGCTAAGCAGCCTGCAACTTTCCTTTGTTGGCTCAGCCGATCACAATGGCGCGTTCTCCTGAGGACTCCCGACTTGTTTGAACTTGCAGATGCGCAGACGCTCGGAACTGTTGTGGTACGTGAGGTAGCCGAGGAAGAAAAGGTTTTATATGTCTGGGATTATGTTCATGGTAGCGGCGTAGAAAACCTACGAGGCTATCTTCAACAACATCCCAGGCATACCATCCATGAACAAGCCTGCTACTGGAAAGCAGTTTTGCAGGTCATGCAAAGTGACCGCATGTGGGCTGTCTGGAAGCGTCCCTGTGCAACCAGTACAGGCTTCAACAGTGCAGGAGCAACTACAATAGTTTGTTTGGGATGTGGCGGATTTGTCACAAGGTCTGACCTCGTGCCGGCTAGGGCACTTTGCACTGGTACTGAAGGGTCATTCATTGCTAGTGCCGCAAACGGATTGCCTCAGCCGGCACAAGACCCGGTTCTCTTCTGTCGGTCTTCTACCTTGATTGTTGTTGGCAAATAGGTTGTGACTCAAGCATCAACCGTGCCGTTGCCGTCCCGTGCATGGTGCGTGCGACTTAACTATCTAGCAGCCTGCCAGGGGGGAGGTGATACCCACAGCTGTCCTGTCTTTCTTCTGTTGACACCGTGCCTGTGACAGGTGGTGACTCCGGCATCGGCCGCGCCGTTGCGGTGCACTTTGCGCGTGAGGGAGCTGATGTGGCCATCTGTAGCCAAGCTAATAGGGCTCGTCACTCCGCAGAACTGTGACAGTTATCTTGTTTGCTGTCACCAGTCACCTCTGTACTCACATTCCTCTGAAGAGGTATATGCTACACAAAGTCCTCCTGACAGGTGTCTGTCTTCCGCTGAACTGTTGCTGCGCTTAACTGTTGCTGCACACAGGTGGCGACTCCGGCATTGGCCGTGCCGTTGCGGTGCACTTTGCGCGTGAGGGCGCTGACGTGACAATTGTAGCCAGGAATCACATAGAGATGTTACCCAGTATAACTGTGACTGTTCTGCTGTCTGTCTCCTGCCTTGTTTTTTCGCCACACAGGTGGTGATTCCGGCATTGGCCGTGCCGTTGCGGTGCACTTTGCGCGTGAGGGCGCTGACGTGGCCATCTGTAGCCAATCATCACATGTATGATTCAATTCTGCCGGGCAGGTCCTGCTCAGTTTACTGTGACAATTCAATTGACAGGGCCCGTTTGTCTTTTGCCCTGACTCTTGTTGCCACACAGGTGGTGACTCCGGCATCGGCCATGCTGTTGCTGTGCACTTTGCGCGTGAGGGCGCCGATGTGGCCATCTGCTGGCAAGAAATCACACGTAGTAGAGGTTTTGCTTAGAATAACTGACACTTCCGACTGACAGGCCCTGTCTGTCGATTGCCTTATCTGTTGCTGTCACTCAGGTGGTGACTCTGGCATCGGCCGTGCCGCTGCGGTGCATTTTGCACGTGAGGGTGCTGATGTGGCCATCCTGTAGCCGAAGGATTGACTGCAGTAGAGACAGCAGAAGAACGCGACCGCTCCAAAGTGACAGAGCCTATCTGCCTTCTTCCTTGACTGTTATTGTCACAACACTGATGTGACGCAAGTGGTGACTCCGGCATTGGGCGTGCCGTTGCGGTGCACTTTGCGTGCGAGGGAGCTGATGTGGCCGATTGTAGCCAATAAATCACAAGTAAATCTGGCATATTTTGCTCACTCTGACCGTGACAGTGCAACTGACAGGGCCTGGCTCTCTATTGCCTCTACTTTTCTTGCCACACAGGTGGTGATTCTGGCATCGGCCGTGCCGTTGCGGTGCACTTGGCGCGTGAGGGCGCTGATGTGGCCATCCTGTACCTTGACGAGCACCAGAACGCTGACGAGGTTGTTGAGCTGGTCAAAAAGGAAGGCAGGAAGTGCCTCAAGTTTGCAGGAGACGTCAGCAAGCCTGAGGTACGCCTGCAGCTGTGTGTGGTTTGCTGGCACTGGAATGGCGTGGCATGTTGCTGTTGTGTCCAGTGGCTGTGATGTGTCAATTGTCATGCTTGTTTTCGGAGGTCAGGGTGTTTGTGTGCATTACGATGAGCACCAGGACGCTGACGAGGTTGTTGAGCTGGTGAAGAAAGAAGGCAGGAAGTGCCTCAAATTTGCAGGAGACGTCAGCAAGCCTGATGTGAGGCCTGGGCTCCGGGGCTGTGTATGGTTGTCATGGCCCATAGCATGGTCACCAACGGTTGGTGTGTGTGGCGGTTGCTGGCACTCAGCACCACTTGAAGTTTGTGGCATCATGCAACAAGCAGCAAGTTGATGCTTTCTCCGATGAGTGTGATGTGTCAATTATCATGTTTGGTTTTTGGAGGCCGGTCCACTCTGACGAGCCAGGACGCTGACTAGGTTGTTGAGCTGGTGAAGAAGGAGGGGGGCAAGTGCCTCAAGTTTGCAGGAGACGTCAGCAAGCCAGAGGTGAGGCTTTGTTTCAAATTGTCACAAATTGAGTCAAGTTGCTGTGTTCTGCCTGTAAGGTTGAAGGAACCGGAAGTTTCTGGAAGGCTCTAGAAGGTTCTGGATGTTTCCAGAAGGTTCCAGATGTTCCCGAAGTTCTAGAAGTCTCCGGAAGGATGTAGATGTTTCCGGAAGTAGTATGTTCAAGGATTGTCTAGAAGCTTCCTTGGTCCAGAATGTTCCAATTGTAGGCAGTTGAGGAGGCGTTGTAGGTTTTCGCCAAGGCTATAAATAGAGGGGGCCTCTCCTCACTCAACAAGAAGAAGTATTCACTCAAGAAGTCTTTCCATCAGACCTCTCAAGTCCTCGTAGCCTCGTCTATTGTGTGAAGCCTTCCCTTGGTAACTAACTGAGCCTTCTATACAACTACGGCCTACGTCGAATCGCTATAGAAGACCTTAGTTGCCAAAGGACCCGCCGACAAGGCGTGACAAGTGGTAGCTGAGATTGTCTACGAACACCGAGGAGTCCTGGAGATTCTACAAGCTTCCGGCATATGCCAGGCAAGTATAATCCGGAGAAGCCTGTACCCAAGGTGAAGTTTCTGGAGCCTCCCTCGCACCCAAGCGTCGCCAAGTTCCTGACAACCTTTGAGCTCAACGGCGTGGAGTTCGTCACTTCTACTCCTATCCGGAACCTTCCTGCCAAGACCGACTATCATTGCCTTAAGCCTTCCACTAACATCAAGAAGCATCCAGCCAAGAAAATTCCTAAGTCTTCAACCTACTCTCCGCGCATCCGGAAGATTCTCAACATCCTCACCAAACCTCAGCCACGCCCGTGAAGCCCCAGTGCTTCAAGAAGGAGGTGCGCAAGCTAATCCCTTTTAAAAGACGTTTGTGCGCGCATTCGGGCAGCCCAGGCGGCAGAGCTCCGCGCACACCAAGAGAAGCTCCGGAATCTTCTTCACACGGCAATAGAGGAGCACATCACTAAGGAGGCCAAGGCCAAGGGCGTCTCTGATTGTGAGTCCGCTTGCTAAGCAGCCATGGAGGGATCTGGAGTGTCGCCGGAGATGTTGGCCTTACAGCAGCAGGTGGCTCAGCTTCAGCACGCGCTTCAGCAGATGCTGCAGCAGCAGACCAGTGCTGTGCCTACAAGCGAGCTGAAGCTCCCCAAGCCACCAGAGACCAATGGCAGGCAGCCTACCCCTGTCAATTGGTGCCACAAGATGGAGACGTACCTTGCGGCCGAGGGCGCCAACCTCAGCAGCTCTTCCATTGTGGCGGTGGCAGCGGCCTACCTCAAGGACTCAGCCCTCAACTGGTACCGCCAGCATGAGCAGGCTGTGGCGGTGGGCAAGGCTCAGCCCTACGCTTCTTGGATGAGTTCAAGAAGGCCTTTATCGCCCGTTTCACCCCTGTTGACCCAGAGGTGGACGCGCGGGAGAGGCTTGACCGGCTCACCCAAACGCGTAGCGTGTTCTCCTATGCCCAGGAGTTCAACACCTACATGCTGGAGCTGCCGCACATGGACGAGAACGACCGCATTCATCGCTTCATCCGCGGTCTGAAGCCGGAGGTGCGCATTCACGTCAAGCTGCAGCAGCCAACCACACCGCATGACGCCGTGGAGCTTGCCATTAAGGCAGACTCGATGGTGTGGGAGCGTGGTCGAAACGGCAACAGTCGCTTCGTCAACATGAGCAGCAACAACCGTGGAGCGGTTGCAATGGGCGGACCGGCACCCATGGAGCTCGGAGCAATGGAGCCGCAGAAACCCAGGAACCAGCCGCTCAAGTGCTTCTACTGTGGCAAGCCAGGGCACAAGCGGCGGGATTGCAAGAAGCTGCAAGCGTATAAGCAGCGTGATGGGGACACCTCTGCACGGTCAAACTGAAGGGCGCGTGCAGTAGTGTGGGTCGTACTGTGCGCATTGAGCAGGCTCAGCCCCGTGCGCCTGTGAGAGACTCACACCAGGTAGAAGGCTCACAAAGGCCTAGTGAGCCTGGAGCATCCAGTGCAGCCCAGGGAAAAGCGGGTACCCGTCGTTGTGGACGACTGCGGGACTGTACCTACTGGCTGTTCAACCGCCTGGAGAAGGTCAAGTATGCCGATGCTTACGGGCCATTCTCAGTGGACGCCTGCGCGCGTGAGGAGACTGCCCAGGCTGACAAGTTCTACAAGGGCTTCACTGACTTCCGCAAGGCTAATGTCAGCGGCGAGTCAGTATGGCTGAATGTGCCTTTCCGGCATGCTGGCCAATATCTGAGGCACTACCTGGATTGTAAGAAGACCGCACCGGAGACGACATGCGGCGTGTTTATCCTGCCCAAGTGGGACAGGAAGCCGTGGTGGAAGCTGACGCAGGGGATGAGGGTAATTCACGAGTACCCTGCGGGAACGGAGGGCTTGTTCTCTATCCCATCCGGGACAGGTGGGTGGAGCAAGCTTCTCAATGGCCGGTGATCATCCTGTGGGATCCGCCCGTGAACACAGGAGTGAAGCCAAGGCCATGGGAGGAGGAGTTGCCGGCGAAGCAGGAGCTGGAGACACTCACTGCACCCGAGGCCGAAGACTCGTGCACCGCCATGGAGCTAGGTGGTCTTGAGCCTGCTAGCCATGAGCTCATTCGTCTGAAGGCCAAGTGCCGCGGCGAGGTGCTTGATGTGCTAGTAGACTCAGGTGCGAGTGAGGACTACATCGATCCGAGGGTGGTGATGAAGTTCCGATTGCCTACTCTCAAGCTCCATCGACGTCAAGTGAGGCTCGCCAACGGTTCACTGCAAGATGCGGGGACGGTCGTGCCTGACCTACGTTTCCGTATTGGACAATTCAAGGACCGGAGGCCTTTTACCGTCACTCAGCTGGCACCATACGACATCATCCTTGGCAAGCCTTGGTTGACTGCTCACAACCCTGCCATCGACTGGGTGTCTAACACCATCACCATTGAAAAGAGGGACGTCACATACACCTTGCAGCAACCCTCTAACATCGAGAGGACAACTCCCGGTGTCAGTTTGTTGTCTGCACTTCAACTCAAGCGGGAGTTACGCAAGGGCGCAATTGCTTACCTTGCCATCCTCAAGGAGGTTGAGGAGGACCCAACTATCCGTGCGATAGATGACCTCTCCTTTCCTTCGGGGGATCCCGAGTGGGTTGAACGGATGAAGGGGGTACTTCACAAGTACTCAGCCATCTTTGGCAAACTGCCAAAAGGTGTACCTCCATCCCGAGGTGTGGAACATGAGATTGAGCTGGAGCCTGGTGCCAAGCCCCCTTACCTACGTATTTATCACATGAGCCCTTTGGAGCTGGCGGAGGTCAAGCGACAACTAACGGACCTGATTGACATGGGGTTCATCCAACCTTCCAAGTCGCCGTATGGAGCACCCATTCTTTTTGTTCCTAAGAAGAATGGTAAGCTTCGTATGTGCATTGACTATCGGGCGCTGAACAAGATAACGGTGAAAAACCGCTATCCTTTGCCTCGCATTGACGAGCTGATGGATCAGCTTCATGGGGCGACGATATTCAGCAAGCTTGATCTTCAAAGTGGCTATTGGCAGATCCGCATTGCTGAGCAAGATGTGCCAAAAACCGCGTTCCGGACGCGTTATGGTCACTTTGAGTGGAAGGTTATGCCTTTTGGGTTGACCAACGCACCCGCAACTTTTCAGCATTTGATGAATAAGATTTTGCAGCCATATCTTGATAAGTTCGTGGTGGTGTACTTGGATGACATCTTGATCTTTTCCAAGACACCTGAGGAGCATTTGGAGCACGTGGCTAAGGTACTCGCGGTTTTGAGGGAGAATCAGCTTTATGTGGGGCTTGACAAATGTGCATTTGGGCTCAGCGAAATCGATTTCTTGGGACATGTCGTCAGTGCCGACGGCATTAAGCCAGATCCCAAGAAGGTGGCAGCGGTTACGGAGTGGCCGACACCTGGCACTGTGCGTGAAGTGCGAGGTTTTCTCGGTTTGACTGGTTACTACCGGCGCTTCATTCAGCACTATGCTCAAAAGGCGTACCCGTTGACGGAGCTCACCAAGGAGAGCATCAAGTGGCACTGGCGGGATGATGTAGAAGGTCGGGCCTTCGACGAGCTCAAGAAGGCATTGGTGTCCGCACCTGTGCTGGTGACGCCTGATCCGAGCTTGCCTTATGAGGTCTACACCGACGCCTCCAAGTTTGCGCTTGGAGCGGTACTACTTCAAAATCAGGGCAAGGGCTTGCAACCCGTGGCTTATCTGTCACGGAAGCTCTCGCCAACAGAGCGCAACTACCCCACTGGAGATCGGGAGATGCTTGCAATCTACTACGCTCTACAGCAGTGGCGTTGCTATCTGGAAGGAGTTCCCTTCAAGGTCAACTCTGATCACCTGAATCATACTTGGTTCAACAAGAAGCAGGATCTTTCTCGACGACAGGCCAAGTGGAGTCAGTGGATCGAGTCGTACTACAGTGGTACGGAGATTGCTTACAAGGAGGGAGCTAAGAATTTGTCAGATCCTCTGTCACGGCGCCCGGATCTCGCCTCAATTGAGCTTGCTACGGCATCTGTGCCTAGCAACTTGAAAGAGGAGATTCAGGCTGGATATGAGAAGGATCACTACTATGATGACGTGATGCCAGGTCTGTGGATGCATGATGGGTTGTGGTACTTCCAGGATCGCGTGGCTATCCCAGCAATTCCCGAGCTCAGGAAGCGCATTATTGCCGAGTGCCATGACTGTCCAAGTGCAGGACATCTTGGCCACACCAAGACCCTGCAACGTGTGGCCAGGAGATTTTGGTGGCCGCACATGAGCCGTTCTGTCTATTCTTATGTTGTGGCATGTCCTTCATGTCAGCGCAATAAGCCTGTGATGCAGCGACCTCTTGGTCTTCTGCAGCCTTTACCTGTGCCTACGGCAAAATGGGAGCAGATTACCATGGATTTGATCACAGATCTGCCTGTTACCAAGGAGGGGCATGATGCGGTGGTGACCTTTGTGGATCGCCTGACCAAGATGGTCCACTTTGCACCCACCACTAAGACTGCAGGAGCGGAGGCGATCGCCAACGTATTTGTGCGTACATGGTATAAGCACCATGGTTTGCCTCGTGTCATTATCTCTGACAGGGATCGGCGGTTTCTGAGCCACTTTTGGCAGGCATTGTTCAAAGCTCTTGGCACTGAGCTGCGGTTTTCTACAGCTTTTCACCCGCAGACTGATGGCCAGAGTGAGCGTGCGAACCGCACCTTGGAAGAGGTGTTACGCCACTTTGTTTCACCTCGCCAGGATGATTGGGACGATTACCTAGATTTGGCGGAGTTTGCTATCAATGATTCAGTCAGTCCTTCTACGGGCTACACGCCTTTCTATTTGGCGTATGGTCAGAATGTGTCCTCACCTATTGATTTGGCAGATGTGATCGTGCCAGCAGCGCAGATGCGTGCTCAGGAAATGACGGACGCAATTGAGCATGCCAAGGCCAAGCTTCGGGAGTCCCATGAGCGCCAAGCGCGCGCAGCCAACAAGGAGCGACAACACTACCTGTTCCAAGTCGGAGACAAGGTGAAGCTGTCCACAATCAACCTCAATTTACCATCCACGATGAGCAAGAAGCTCGCAGCTCGCTTCATTGGCCCCTTCACGGTGGAGAAGGTCATCAATCCGGTGGCCTACAAGCTGAAGCTTCCTGCTTCTCTCAAGATTCACCCTGTATTCCACATCAGCTTACTCCGGCCATGGAAGGAAGATGCGCAGTTCCCTGACCACAAAGGACACTCTGCACCCGTGCTCGTGTACCCTGATGACGACCAGTGGCTGGTAGACAAGCTCCTTGACAAGCGGCGTGAGCGAGTCGGCCGGCGCTGGATTATCAAGTACTTGGTCCGTTGGCTCAATTGTGGCCCAGAGGATGATTCATGGGAGCCAGCAAGCAACATTGAGCAGAGCTTGATAGATGAGTATGAAGCCTCTCATCATGCGACCCCAGAGCAGGAGGTGGCTACCCGCAGCACACGCAGGCAGGTGCGTCGACGTGGCTGATGGGTAAGCAACGAGGACGTTGCTCCTTGGGGAGGGGGCATGATGTAAGGTTGAAGGAACCGGAAGTTTCTGGAAGGCTCTAGAAGGTTCTGGATGTTTCCAGAAGGTTCCAGATGTTCCCGAAGTTCTAGAAGTCTCCGGAAGGATGTAGATGTTTCCGGAAGTAGTATGTTCTAGGATTGTCTAGAAGCTTCCTTGGTCCAGAATGTTCCAATTGTAGGCAGTTGAGGAGGCGTTGTAGGTTTTCGCCAAGGCTATAAATAGAGGGGGCCTCTCCTCACTCAAGAAGAAGTATTCACTCAAGAAGTCTTTCCATCAGACCTCTCAAGTCCTCGTAGCCTCGTCTATTGTGTGAAGCCTTCCCTTGGTAACTAACTGAGCCTTCTATACAACTACGGCCTACGTCGAATCGCTATAGAAGACCTTAGTTGCCAAAGGACCCGCCGACAAGGCGTGACAGCGTCAATCAAAGCCCTCTGCTTCCGCACCTCTGCCTGTTCAGTCAGCTTTGTGTCAGCCTTGTTGATAGCAGCCAACTCCTTATTGTGTGTGTCATATATTGAGAGAGAGAGAGAGAGTAGTTACACGTGGGTCCAGTCACCATCTTAGATGTTATGAGCCACCCCAAATGAGCACAGAGTCGACACGTGACAAAAGGAGATGAGCGCTCGATGCAACACATTGACGCCATCAGATGAGCACAGGTTCTCTCCAGGATAAGCAAGCAATTATATCTGCGGTGTGTCAGAGACACACCCCACTCAGCCAGCAGCTTGTGCTGAGGAAGCACACCAACCGAGAGCATGTTGTCAAGATATATTGCCATTAGTGCGCCTCGGGTTGTGGATTCTGGTTGTTCCCGCATATAGTCTTGCAGTTGTGCAGTTATGCGCTCATCCGCTGCTTTGTACTCGGGTGGCATTGTCCCTTCACTCTCTTGTTGGGCTGCATAGGTGTCCCCTGCTGAATCCCGATTGAGGCCCTGAGCCAGGCCTCTGTGTAACGATACCCCAAAAGGCGATGCCTCCATGCCTCGTTTCCGGCCTATAGACCCCGTCACGTTACACTCTGAGTTTGCGGGCGATCGCCCGCTTTGCCATGATAATTCCCCTCCTTTTCCTTGACACCTTCCGCGAGTAGTAGTGGTCCGGCCCCTGAGGGGCGGATGGCACAGTGGTGCATGTTTGCGTTGCAATGTCTAGTGATTCCATCAGCAACCCAATGAGCTCGGCTCCCAACTCATTAACCACATGCCGTGCTGGCTGCCCACCTAGGGTTTTAAGCTGATGGGGTGTATCAGCGTTGAGTTGTTCCAGGTTGTCCCAGTGAGGTCGGACATCGAGGTCAAGGAATGTTTCCAGTCTGGAGTTGAGGCTGGCGTATTTGTGCGGTTGTTGAGACCGCAGCGCTTGTTGTAGAGCTGGAATATCGGATTTGCTAATGGGTGTTTTCAGTTTCCTGTCATTCGTTGCGTTTGAGGTCGGTGCCTCGACTGGTGGGAGCATCCTCAACCCGTGATATGACATGGTAACTGTCATGATGTCGTGGTCAGTGCCCACGCCTGTCATGTCTACAAAGGTTGTCTGTTGGTGCAGGTCAGCTAAAGCGGTTGCCCCCATGTGCAGGAAGATATTGTCTATCCGACTGCATGGTGTGGCTGCCCTGTTCTTCCTATACGTGTGTCGCCGTGGCACCGGCACCCCAGTCCCATCCAGGCTCAGAGGGTCTGCCGGCTTCAGACCTGTGTCTTGTATGAATTTGCGGTGCACTGTGTCTGCTTGTGAACTCACTTTGCTCCGTCGGTCTGTGGGATAGAGTGCGGCATTGAAGTCTCCCGCCATAATGACCGTGTGGTGGGTGTCTGGCGCGGCATCTAGTATAGCAGCGCACGCGTTGTAGATCTGTTGGCGTTGATCTTGCTGCCCGGGTTGTGGCGGGCAATACACACCAACTACGTGGAGGGGGTGGGAATCTGGGTTCTCTATCGTGACATGCGACATGTATCCTTGAGTGTGGGGTGGCAATACGTTCAGCCGTATGTTGCCCAGTTCACAGATCTTTTTTGACACAAGTATCATCACCCCGGCCCGCGCTTGTTCGTTTGTCGGGACTAGGCTGTTATGCACGTGATAGTGTTTCTTGAGAGTTTTCAGCCAGACTTGTCGTGCGTGTGTGGGCTTGGATTTTGTTTCCGTTATTATCAAGATATCAGGCACTGGCCCATATTTGCCTAGTGTTATGTCGCGCACATTCATCTTACTGGTTAGCAGCCCTTGCACGTTCAGGGTGGTCACCGTGAGTCGGGCAAGTGGCTCCCTTCCCGTTTGATTCTGCTCGGCCGAGGGTGCTGGCGGCGGTTTGTATCTGGGCGGTATGTTTAGCGGATTGCTGGTGCCCTTGTCTGTTGTAGGTTTTGGTTGTGGCTGGAAGAAGTTTCTTATCGGTTGTGACAACTTCGCCGCACGTTTTCTAGTTGCTTTATGCTTGTGAGGCTTGGTGGGGGCAGCCGCACCGGGAGTTTTCATAGCCCCACTCCTTTGTCTCTTGCCTGTTGCCGGTTTTGACGGCTTAATTGGCTGATTCGGTGTGGCTCTTTGCTGTGGTGTGTGTCCCCTAGAGGGCTGTTGTTGCTGATTAGGTGTGATGGCTGTGATGGTGCAATCTGCATTCACTATGCGCTGTCTGTCTTGGCTGTAATTGAGCGTGGTGCCATCCACCCATGTCAGGCCTTTTGTGTGTGGAACACTGAAGCGCGGGGCGCCCCGATGTCGTGGTGGCACTTCCATCAGTGCGCACCCATACTCCAGGGGGTTCAGCTCTACCAGGCAGTACAGGGTTCCTTTGAACTCCTCCCAGCCTCGGTTGTTCATGCGCTTGACTTTCTGTTTGCTGCGATATGAGAGAGAGAGTAGTTACATGTGGGTCCAGTCACCATCTCAGATGGTATGAGCCACCCCAAAATGAGCACAATGTCAACGCATGACGAAAGAAGATGAGCACACAATGTAGCCCATTGAGGCCATCCGTTGAGCACAGGGTCTCTCCAGATTGAGCATAAGATTATATCTGCGGTGTGTCAGTGACACACCCCAATCAGCCAACAGCATGTGCTGAAGAAGCACACCAACCAAAAAGCATGTTGTCAAGATCACACAGCCAGAGAGATAGGCAGGGCAACTAAGGCGGCATAAAGGCGGCAGCAAACCAATAATGTGACAGGATGCATGTGTAACTCGTCAAGTAACCTAAACTCATCACGGGCTAGGAGCAACAGCGTTTAAGGCGTCATCTACAGGGACATAACCCTCAGGCTGAATTGGCACACTTTGATGGTCAGGGGACAACCCCAGCAACACTGAGCGATACAACCACATCTGATAAACCACCACAGCCAAGCCCTCTTGATCCTCACAGTCTAGAATGCGCGGCACCAACTCGTTAGCATAGCGATCTACAGTACCCGCAGGATAGAACACACTAGGGCAGGCACCGCGCAAGTGGTCATATGCAGGGCATTCTAGCAGAAAGTGTTTGAGATCCTCCACATTGTCATAGGTCCCAGTCCGGGCGTGCACGCGTGTGCGCCAAACTGCTCGGCTAGCTGCAACAGGATTAGCACACGAGCACAGTCTACACAACCGCTGCTGCCTGGGCACCCGAGGGCGGGCATGTCTACCCAGCTGCACCTCCAACTGTGCAGCCCCAGTGCGAAGCCGTGCAAGGCACTGCAACACCCGGAACGGCAAGCATAATTGCATGTATTGAGGTTGTGTGTTGCGGTCAAAAGCAGCATCAGCCTCCATAGGATGCACCCAGGCAGCATGTGTGCACATGGTAACATGATTGCTTGGTGCTGTTCTTGGGTCAGCATCCTCCGCACCTGCATCGGCCCACCCCTGCTTAACCAAGCGTGCAAGGGCAGCAGACACGGCTGTAGCATGCAACTCAAGCCCACATACACTTGCAGCCGTCACCCCAGGCCCACGCCATGCAGCCTGCTGTATAACACCAAGGCGTTGCATAGTGTGCAGCAGATGGTATGTCCAGCAAGTTTTGCAACCACTCAATGCTAACTCCACATCCGACACCCACGCAACCCGCGCAAGACGATCAACGGGCATGGCCCTAAGGCGTTCCCACCAGCGCGACGCCAGCACAACCCAATGGTGCTGAACAGGCGAGCGGTGAAGATCGCGCATCAGCACATCAATGCTGGAGCGTTGCCCAGCCCCAGTCATGTAGCGAAGGAATGACACATGCACCTTGTCGGCTGCAGACATGCGCCACCCTGTGCGCCTGAACAAGCCTGTATGGCACAACTCGGGGCCCCACACATGAGATGCGTATGACATAACAGGCTCAACCATGATGTCAAACATGCGGCACTTCATGTCGTATTGTGTGATGCGTTGCTTACGGAAGCGGCCCAAGAGAGTATGCATGGCCTTGAGCCCAGACGCTGCCAAAGCATCAACTGCCGGCTGCAGACCTTTGGTCTCATGCAACACTGCACCAAGGTATGTGTAGCTGCTCTGAATGCTCGGGGGCTGACCAGCATACGTGAACGCAGTTGAGCGCGGGCGTGGCACACGTTTGCCACGGAACACCACCACACACGTCTTCTTAGGCTGCATGTTGACTTCCATGCCAGTGATCTCACAAAACAACTGCAAGCAATCCAACAAGCATTGCGCGTCTGCCGGCGACTCAGCAATCAAGCAGCCGTCATCCGCATAGAGCAAATCAGGCACATGAAGAGAGCCAACCTTGGGTCCAAGAGCAGCAGAAGCCCCACATGGTAGGCCCCACATATGGTAGGCTGTCACAGTTATACCAGTGGCCGTCATCTGCCTGGCGCCATGCGGTGAAGTGGTATTCGTTGGACGGCAGTTTGAAGTGTGCTATGATACCCCTGCAGTTGGCAGGTGCCTTTGCCAGGATTTGTGCCTTGGTTTGTCGCCGCGTCAGGCTGTCAGCGAACTCCTTCAGCGTCACATGCGTGTCGTTTAAGCTGTGCTCCACTGCATATAAGTTGGCTGCCCCAATGTGGTAGGGTCCTCGTGGGCCAAATTTGTCTAGTTCTTGCTTCGGTGCATTGCTGGTTTCCAGTCTGTGCCAGAAGTATCCTGGCGCCATCCTCCTTCCAAGTAGCGCGTGCCATGCATGGCAGAGGCATTGCAGGTCTTCCTGCAACTCGCAATATAGCCCGACTGATGCAGGTGCTACCCAGATCTCATTCTCATCATGTGGTGTTTCTTCAACCATCTGCATTGTATCATCCAGTTCTTCGAGGACCTCGATTTCCTCATCACTGGATATCTCCAGTGCCTCTGGATGTGCCAGGGGGTTGCACCAGTACACGCTAGGCCGCTGTTGTAGTGGCGGTGGCTGAGCAATCTGAGTCTTCTGAGTGGGCAGGGTTTGGGTTGCGGCTGGCATAGCTTCATCTGTTTTGGGTTCTGGAGGAACTGCGTTAGATGGATGTGTCTTCTGGTTGATTTGAGTGGTGCTCTTCTCGATTTGTGTAATATTCCCCCCTGTTGTTGGTCGCGGTGCGGTCCTCATCACCGATGTGTGCACCATTAGTGTGGTGCCGTCGAGCCACAGCGCGTCTGCGGCCGGGCCCAGAGGTGGTCCCCTGCTATATTTGATGAGGGTGCTATTGTGTTCGTATCCATCCAATTTGACCAGGCAGAAGATTGTCCCGGCAAACGCCCACCAGTCCTCGTCGGTTAGCAGTCGGATCCCTGTCGTATTTGCGGTGCAGTAGATGCTATCGCACTCGTACCATTGCCCGTCTTCTGCTTGGATCCACGCCTTGTAGTGGTCTTCATGGTCGGGAATATGCACAAAGAGCGCCTGGCAGCCATCTGGTGCCTTGTCGAGAACCTCTGCCCTTGTGTTCGGCACAAGTCTACCCATGATGTTGCAATCGACCACATGCATTAGCATGGCTGGTGTCGTTGTGTGTTCATACAACCAGTGGCCCTGACGGTGTAGTATCCTGTCGGCTGATAGTGGAGCATGTCGTCCTCGCCCCAGGTTGTGGGTGCTTGTGTCGCCTGAAGGTAGTCGTGCAGAAGGTGGTCGTGCAGAAATCGTGTTCGTTGCGAAGTGACGGCCCTGCCCAGCAGTGCGTGCAGTGCATGTGCTCCACATTGCAGTTCTTGCTGCCGCTCTACATGGGCAGTGTGTCTGACACCCTAGGGCCCCAGGCCTGGTGCTGGTTGATCATGATAATGACATTCTCAGGGCGCACCCAGATACGTCGCCGCCGTTGTGGTTTTGAAAGCCTCTTGGTGCCGCCTCTGAGGTTGAGAGGGTCCGTAGGTGTGTGTGTGTGTCGGACGTGGCGATCGTGCGTGGTCGGGACAGCATTCTCCTTCGTGGCTGCAATTTGCACGTCTAGGTGGGCTTGAACCCTCGTGCGTATTTGTGCTTGTGGAGCTTATGGCGCAGGCCCCAGCTTGGGTGTCCTCCTGGTGGCGCTTGAAAGCGAATTCGAACGGAAGTTCACGCGTGCTGCGTTGTTCGTCCTGCACGCGATCTGTTTGCCGGGTAGCATGGGTGCGTGCTAGGACCCTCTGGCGTGGTTGTGGCGGGGTGCTTTTCGAGACATGTCCTTTCGTTGTGGATCGTCGTTTTTTGTTCAGCCGAGTACGTGAACGTAGCATTCCGTGCAACGGCACTCCGTTGGACGCTTGCGCATGAAGCGAGGCATACAATGCGTTTCTCCCTTCACACCGTTTACGGTGTTGTACATCATCCATAACTCGGGCCGCGGTGTGCTTTGCCTGCAGCTTTGAGTATCGGTTGTGCCTCCTGTGGGCCGTGAGCTGTGTGGATCGAGATCTGGCTACTGCATGTCGTATTTTGTATGCGGCAGTGTGTGTCGTCAGTCGGCGCCTAGCTGAATTCGGTCTCTTGCCACAGTCCTTCGTTGTGTCGTTGGCGTTCGCAATCCACCTGGGCGCAGGCCTGTTTCTCTTGCGATGTTGTTGTTTGCAGTGTCGGCACCCGCATTCGCTCGAGGTGTCTGATTTGCGGTGAAATCTCCGAGAGAATTCACGAGTTCGTCTCTTTGCCTTTTCTGTTCTACAATGAGAGCATGAGCAGGCTCGGCGCGTCGTGCATGCCTTGCTCTTCTGGCAGTGTTGGCAAGCGCAGTGGTCCGCGCGTGCTGTGCTAGCTACGTGCGCTTTAATGGTCATGATTGCTGTGGCTGCCAGCATTAGCAGGGAGCGCCACGAGTACAGCTGCTGCCCATGGGCGATCGCAGCCGCCGTATCCCCCGCACTAGTGCCGCAGGGGGTTGTTGTTGCGGTTGCGGCACAGATGGCCATGATTAGTGCGCGTAGCAGCACAGGACTTGCGATTGCACTCATAGTACGTTGTGGTGTATTTCTTAGAAGAGCAGCAATTAGTGTCAAGCAGATCCCTGCCCTGATTGAGGTGGTGTGTTGCACGTGCATCGCTGCATGTAAGGTACCGCCACCACATCTACGTCGGTACTCAGTTGATCGGCTTGCATGCGTTTGGCATGAGACTGTAGTTGTGCCTGATGTATATGTACCACTGAGCAGCACACCCCACCTGTCAGATGTAGTACAGGCATCTCTTCTATGTCTAAGCCGGCACACATTTGTGCAGCTAGCATGCATTTGGAGCAGTTCTATAATTGTGCTTGATGCACGCTCACTACCAAGTAATTTCGGGCTGCAATGCATGTCCTTCCAACGACACACTGCACTATCCACGGCAGGCTGCAGGACTTGCAGCAACAACCCTCTTCGGCTGCGCTGCCCGACCTGCTGGGTGCCGCGGCTACCCATACCTGTGCTAGTTGGCATTCGTAGTAACTCGGGGCCACCGCAGAGCGCAGCATCACCCCTCACACAACCTGTGCCAGGCTTAGTCCAAGCTGGGGCTGCTGCATCCAGTACACCACGCTGCCCCACACCTACTGCTACACTGGCTGCCAGGCAGCTACGCGCACGGCGCTGGTCAGCAGTATGCATGCCCGTGCTGTCAAATTCAAGGCTGCGTGCAGCCACGCGGCCAGTATGCACTTGACACAGCTCATCAGCCGTGCCTGGCGCAGCTGCAAATAAAAGAAGACCAGACTTGCAATGCATTTCTTTCCAATAGTACAAGTCACTGCCTGCAGCAGGCTGCAGGACTGGCAGCACCAGCCCACTTTGGCTGCACTGCACAGCCTGCTGGGTGCCGAGGCTACCCATACCTGCGCCTTTTGTCATCCTTTGCAGCTTATAGCCGCCGCAAAGCTCAGCAGCACCCCGCACACATCCTTTGCTGGACCTAGTCCAGGCGGGGGCTGCCGCATCCGGTACACCACGCTGCCCCTCACCTACTGCTACGCCAGCTACCTAGCAATCACACGCACGGCGCTGGCCAGCAGTATGCATGCCAGTGCTGTCAAATTCAAGGCTGCACGCAGCCACGCAACCAGTATGCACTTGACACAGCTCATCAGACGTGCCTGGTGCAGTTGCAAATACAACAAGAGCCAGCAGCCAGTGCATCACATGCCTTCTGTCCGAGGAGAGTGCTACTGCTGCTGCCGCTGCTTGATTCCGCTATATTTTAATGCAATTGCAGGGTGCTGGTGACTTGAGCAGGTGCCTGGCTGCTTGTGAGCGGTTGGTGATGCTGGTGGGGGATGAGCAGCCCCAGGAGCGGTGAGTGGTCAAACATTGGACCCCATTAGCCGTTGTGCTGCTGCTGCTGCTGCTGCTTTGCCTGCACTGGTATATACTATACGATTGCACCACTGCTGCCTGTTGATGCTGGCCGGAGGCGACTCGCCTCAGGAGCGGCAAGCAGTGGGGCTGAACAAGCTAAGTGGCTTGATGTTAGCAGCTGCTGTGTCTACAGCCATGTTCAATGTAAGGCAGCTTATGCATCCTGCTACACGCCTCAAGCGCTGGCGCTGGGGGAGTCGCTTGAACACACAGTGTAACCCCTCTTCTTCTTCTACGGGCTGTATGAGGTATGCACTCGAACGCAGATGTTGGTATGTTGGTGCACGGGTTGCCAGGTGCAGTGGTCTCCCTTGTGCGCAGCCACCACTGCTGCTGCTGTTGCTGCTGTCCCTGTCAGCACTCATTGTCACAACTACACCCTCCTGCGTGTTTGAAGTGTAGCTAGTACACCACGCGTACCTCACTCATCTAGCCATCCATTTTTTGTGTGTGCAGGCGAGATCTTGGTGTGCTGCTGCTGCATGCCGGCCAGCCCGCTGCTGCTGCTGCTGAGCTGGCAGCTTACTTGGACGCGGTCAGATCAGCTCCAAGGTTTGGGCAATCTCAGATCGCTGCTGCTGCTGACCCGTTTGATGTGCGGCTGGCGGAGCAACTTTGGAAGATGCTGGTGCTGGACACAGGCATCGTGCCGGCAAGGTGGGGGCAGCAGCGCCGTGCATCCAGACTATCGTCACAACTGTCTACAACGGTTTGATCAGAAGATACCAATGCAACAGCTGAGCAAGTTCCGATATTCCACAGTTGCTTGTTGCCGGTCCCGTCAACAGCAACAGAGCAGCAGCAGCAGCAGCAGCAGCGGCGCTGCAGAAGCTGGTGTGATGACAGCTGATCAATTTTGATGTTGGCGGCCAGCAAACTTGGTGACCCGCATATGTGCTGGTGGCTGCAGCTGCTAGGTGTAAGCAATGCCTGTGGACCAGTTTCAGTTTCCAAACAAAGCGGTTGGTTGGGCAGCACATCAGCATCATGAACATGATGTTCATTGTTCTTCTATGCTGCTGCTTGTGGTGTGCTGCCGCAGGGAGCTGGTGAGTGTGGACAAGATCCTCAATGACGGACTGGCGGCAACCAGCAGCAGCAGCAGCAGTGACAGTTACAAACCTCTAACGTGGTAGATCAAGATGGTCTGGCATGTGTGATCTTGACACTGCTGCACCAGGTGCACTGCAGAAGCGGTTCCAGCACATCCTGCAGGCTTAGTGGCACCCAAGGATTGATCAAATGTGTTGACTATCATAAGAGGTGACATCCTTACCCCTTGAGCTCTATATTGTACAGCTGTAGCTCTGTGTGTTGCGTGTGTCAATGTGAACTAAAGTAATCCAGAGTTGCTCCTGGCAGGCATGCCTTGCGCAACAGCACCTGCAGGTGCAACTGCATTCGATCCTCACCACGGGTGCTCACATGTTTGCTTCAATATGTGCGGTCATTAATCGAACGTAAGCCCGTTTGTTGGCCAGACATAGCCGCGGTGTGGTGCTGCATGTCATCTTGGCGAAGTCCCCGGGATCTTACGTGCAGAAGGCCGGGCTGATACGAAGCTGACACAACCGTGCAATGACTGTCATGTTCTGGCCTGTGAGTATATCTATCATCAGCGACTGCAAACTGTCATCACCTCACAGGCAAGCGCGTGCTCCCATCTCAAGTGAATAGCATACAGAAGCATCCAGTACGCTCGACTGCCGTGGCACAAGCTGTACACCACAATCAGCCATGGCCAAGCAAATCATTGCATTAGCTGTTGTTTGTTGTTTGCTGGCAGTTGCTCATGCGAGCGTGGCTCCAGATCAAAAGAAGGTGAGCCCCGTGATCGCGACTGCGATCTTTTGTGAGCAGTGATCAGCCGCATGCAAGCCGCTGCAGTGTACGCGCCATTGCCGAAATGTAGGTGGTAGTTTAAATAATTACAATGTCTGTTTGCTGTCTGCCGTGCAGATGAGGGTGCCATGGTGAGTGAACCAGCTGCAGCTGCTGCTAGCAGCATGACAGTACGTCGCAAAAAGAATCATGGCGGTTATTGTGTTGCCGATTTTATACATGTTGTCGGCAGCACCTGAAACTTCAGGAAAACGTTTATTGAGCGCCCACGTTTACCTTCAACTGCCTCGCACTGCCCGCCTGCAGCACTGCGGCACCGTATCTGGTTCAACTACACGGCCACGTCCCATGTAGACACTGCTATGAGGCAGCAGCAGCTGCTGCTGCTGCTGTGGTGTCACCCCGCTGAAGTTCAGCTGTCTGACTCGAGTGAGCTCACCATGGCGCTGTGATCATGAACCAGAAAGTCACCCTTTTTTTCATCTGCATCTGACACTACCCTCAATTCGTCTTCTATCTGTGCAGTGTGACGCGTGTGCGTGCTGGTGCCAGCTCCTTCTGCTTCATCATGGGCTGGGAGGACACCTGCAGGAGCGCCAGCATGCCCACCTATGCGTAAGTTATGTGCAGTTCTGTACTATTGAGCCTCAGACCAACATTGAATGTGCAGACATGTTCCAGCTGCTGCTAGCACTGTTGGCTGCCTTTATCAGTGCTACACTGGGCGTTGCGTTGCTGGTGGCTCACCAGTGGTGAGGTGTACACATGTCAGCCCTGAACTGGCCTTTCTACTGTGCCCCACAACGTCACATTCAGGTTGGTCATGCTGGTATGCCTGCTGCTGCTGCTGCTGCTCTCCATCTCACTCGCCCTTGCTCTCCAACAGCACCTTCAAGGCTTGCAACGATGACAGAGAGATCAGCAAGGCCATGGGCCCCGTCATCAAGTGCGGCGCAGTGCCGAAAGCACAGCGTACCGACGCCGTCTGGCCCCTTGCACACAAGTTCTGCCTTGACGCAGAGCCAACTCAGGCCCAGTGGGGTGCTGCTAAGGCTGCGTGGGACAAGCAGACTGCAGATGACAAGGCGGCGGCTGCGAAGAAGGCTGCTGATGATGCAAAGAAGGCTGCTGCTGCCAAAGCTGCAGGCGCTGCTGCTGCTGCCAAGGTAACATCACACCAGCATGATGCTGGTTCACTGGACACGGCCGAGATGCCATTGGTGCATTTGTTGGCCCTGATCACACCTTGTACAAACACGCATGGATTTTGATGATGGTCGGACCATCTTGCAGGGGTTATAAGCCCAGTTGCTTGCAAGGACAGTGTTTGCACCTCCTCCGCAGGACATGCTGCAGCTTTTCGCGCCAACGACAGCGCTATAACACATCGCTATAACACACGTGAATGTTGTGCTTGCTGCAGGGATCCTGGAGCGAGGCCAAGGGCAAAGACATTGCAGGCGCTGATGTGGCATGCTTGGGCAACCCCACCTGCCTGGTGAGCGAGTGATGCGGCACAGTGCCTGCATATCAGACGATTCGATGCTACACCGTGTCCACACCTGCTTCCTGGAAACACTGGTTCCTGAGATCATTGCCATTAGATCCTGTGTACATTTGTGCGTGCTGGAGTAACATTGCAAGCAGCTTGAGGTGAAAATGGATTATGTTCTAAGCTGCATTTGGCCTGCACGCAATCACTTGAGGGGGTGCGGTTTGCTTTGAAATTCACACTTCACATGCACGTATATATCAAGCGTGTAACCCCCCAGCCAACAACCCTGCCATGCATCCTGGTGCACTGCGCTTTGAGCGGCATTTTCTGCAACCAATGCATGCAATGCATGCCCCATCGCAGTATCAATGTTCTTGCTGCCTGAAGCATTGTACCGCCAAGCAACATCTGGGCCAGCCTTTTTACGCGCTGCTGCTAACTTCAACTGCCTCGCACTGCCCGCCTGCAGTATTGCGGCACCATTGCCGAGATGAAGACACGCTGTGGCGAGCTGATGGGTGCGGGCTGTGCTGCTTTCACATACGATGCGTACACGACGTGTGGCTACCTGAAGAAGGCTGGGTTCAAGCTGACTGACAAGTCTGGCTCAGAGGTTCACATTTTCCAGAAGATGTAAGCTACGTGAGGCATTATCGACTTACTACATACTGCAGCGTATGCCATGCCATGGCTAGGACTTATTCATTTGATGCTGGTGTATGGCCATCTGAACATATGACGTTTGTGTATGGTCATTTGAACAAGGCTGGTGGCAGGCTAAGTGACAGGCCTGGCTGCAAGGTGCACAGCCTGCAACTTTGAAAGGCTTTACCAGACCTGGACTACTGTGCAGCACATGGTCAAAATACTACTGTGCAGCACATGGTCAAAATACAGAATGTGCGGCATACACGCATCCCAAGATCCAGCTGGCGGTTTGCTTGATGAACAGAATGGGCCCCTTCAACTGCGCGCATACTGACGGAGTGCAGGTATCATTGCTGCAGCATGGCATGTACATGCCAACACATGTGGTGACGTGCTGATCGCTGTACAGGCTGTGTTGATTGATCGCTGCACAGGCTGCACTTGCAACGTGTGGTTTCTGTGCAGCTCCATAGGGGTCCTCGACAGCCAAAAACGGCCACAGGCAATGGCTTCATATTGCATTGCCATTGCCCGGATCTGGCAATGCCACTGCGTGCAATGGCCTGCTCGAGTGCCTTGCCATTGCCGTTGCCCATTGCCATTGCATTGCCATCGCGTAATACACTATCTCTGCCTGCAGCAAGCCGCTCAGCCCTTGCAAAGCAGTACAATAGGGTTTTCTAACATAACGTTTCCATTGCTGAACTTTTCGCGGCCGCGCAAGGCCCAGGAGGGCCGATTTCAAGGGATTGCTGCGGTAGATTGCTGCCATTGCCGTGCAATGGCAATGGCATTGCATGCACGCCCATTGCTCAGCCATTGCGCTTGCAGCTTTCGATCATTGCCATTGCTCATTGCCCGATGGCGTTGATGCTATGGCTTAATGGGTAACATGATGGTGATGATTGCCTGTGGCCGTTTTTGGATGTTGAGGAACCCTATGCCTTTGTTGCTGTGTTTTGTTACTAACAGCGGCTGTTGCTGGCGGTGCTGCGACTGCTGTCGCCGACGTCGTTATAAACACTGCACCATGGTTGGACGCCCTTGTTTGTGGGTGGTATTGACTTGTTTTGAGTACGCATGCATGCGCCGTATGCATGTACAACTCTTGGTATGTTGCAGCTCAACAGCTGCACTGCAATGACTCAGCTGGATCAGCTCGCATCAAGCATATGAGCAGGATGTACATCCTGAGGTGTGAGCAAAGCAGCACACTCGTTGTTGTGGATGAGGCGCTTAAACAGGCTGCCTGTGATGCTGCTGTGTGTCCCTGTCATTGCTGTAACAGTCAGTTTGAGAACCACAGCTAGCAGTGTTGTGACTCTGCTTGGGCTTGTTTCAAGCGACGTATCACCTGCATCAGTGAACATATGCCTGTTGATACTGGGACTCGAACAACGCGAGCATTGTGTGACGAGACACTTGTCAAGCCATCACCTGCTTCACCATCAAGGGCCACCCAGCGGTCACAGCTCGAGGTCCGAACACGTGCAACTTCGTTACCGAACTCAGACGTATCCGAAGCACCACATCAGCTCCTTCGACATGGTGAGTGTGCTGCAACTTCTGCTGCAGCGTATTTCCGGAAAGATGTGCCCACGTGTACACACGCATACGAGCTTAGTGACGCCGTTGACACGTGTAAATTCATAACGTTCTTCAAGACAGTATGCACATGCGACGGTCAAGCCTCATCGTGTGTCTGTACAGACGTTCAAGGTCGTCAGCAGCTGCTGCTGTTCCTGCATCTGCAATCTCGCAGCAGGCTCATTTGTAGAGCCATTCATGACCGCACTGTGGACCCCAGTACCTTTGCATACTCTAAAACTATAGCTTGGTCCGAAGCTGCTGCAGGAGCGCTGCTGTGAGCTTCCAGCAGAGCTGTTGGCGAACGTGCTGCATCGTGTTGACCTGCAGCAGCGCATCAACACATGCACACTTGTCTGCCGTTCCTGGCGCAAAGCAGCAGCAGCTCTCACCACAGAGATTAGCATTCGCCCATATGCACCAGAAAATGACCAGAACTCGCTAGATTTAGCTAGGGACGAGGAACAGCAGCAACCCGCGCCACAGCTCAAGTCCCTGCTGGCCTGGCTGAACAGACACGGCAGCCTTTTAGAGGGTTTACAGATTAAGGAAGCAGGAAACAAGGAGATGAGTTACGCGATGGCCTACCTGTCGCTTTTTCAGCCAGTGCTGCAGCTGCCCTGTCATGAGCTGCAGCAGCTGCAGCGACTGACAGTGTTGGGCATGCAGCTACAGCCACACCCAGCAGCAGCAGCAACAGCAGCAGCAGCAGCAGAGATAGGCAGGCCCGTCAGCATCAGCACCAAGCGGGTCACCAGGAGCAGCACCCGCGGCAGCACTGGCACCAGCAAAGGTACTGGCAACAGCGGCAACGCACTTACTCAGCCAGAAGCTCCACTGTTGTCATGTCTCAGCAGCCTTACCAAGTTGCACCTGGCCAGGTGCAGCATTTCAGGGTGGGCAGGTGGGCTGGCTGGGCTGCAGCTGCCAACACAGCTGCAGCACCTGCATGCAGAAGACCTACTGCTGACACCCCGTGACACTGGCAGCAGCGGCAACGCAAGACGCAGCTGTCAGCTAAGTCCAGAGTTAGACCGCGTTCTACCGAAGCTCACGGCACTCACACACCTCAGCTTGAACCAAGACGGTCTGCAGCTGCAGACTGCAGCACTGCAGAAGCTGCGGCAGCTGCAGGAGCTGCATTTAGACAACAGCATCATCTCAAACAAAGTGCTGGCGCAGCTGCCGGCAAGCCTTCGCGTGCTGTCAATACGCATGCCACACCACAGCCCGGCGCTGCCGTGCCTTGTGCTCGACAGCAGCAATACGGCTAGGATGCGGCAGCTGAGCGATTTTCGGCGGCTGGAGTTGCCTGGCGTGGCAGTGCGTGACATAACAGGGCTGCTGGGTGCGCTGAGTCAGCTGACAAGCCTCACACTGGATAGCAGGTGAGGCTGCACATGTTCTCAATATTTTTTGTCACCTTGAACCTGCCTAGAATGCATATATTGGCATCTGCACACTGGCAGTACTTTGCTCTGCTTGTCAAGTTTTCATGCAATCGTGCTGTGGACGCATCAGCTGGGCAATCCCGGCAGCTATTGACACACAGGCTGGCATTGTTCGCACTGAACAGTGGACGGCATCGCACCATTTGTTCGCTACCGTTTTTGGCATGGCCCGCATCATCATCCACATGACCAACCACCGGCAGGTAATATGGCTGTACGCTGCACATGCTTGGCACCACCATTGCACCCATCAGTACTGTTGGGCAGCTGCTTCTGTGTGTGTATGCATGTGGTTTCAGATGGTATCGTGTTTCCAAGCTCTCGGCAAGGTTTTTTGGTGAACACAAGTATGATCAGCCTTCTCAGCGACAGCAGTGCTGTTGCTATTAAATATGCATTGCTGCAAGTGACAGCTGCCTGGTGCTGTTGCTGCTGACTTTGTAGCACTTGTTAGCCAGCCCTACTCCCTGTTTGAACATGTTGCTCCTTGCTGCCAACAAGTTGCTGGTTGCTGTATCTGGCTGCTGTTGCCTGCTTTTGCTGTGGCGCAGGATCTGCCAGCTACCCTTACGCGTTTGCAGCTCACGTGGTTCGGCAGTGTTACGCTTGAATTCAACACAGCACGCAGCATTGCGCAGCTGACAGCACTCAGGAGCTTGATTCTACAATCTGACGGGCAAGATGGAAACATCTCCCCGATCCTGGTGCAGCATATGCAGCAGCTGACCGAGCTTTGTATGGCAAGCATTGCCGGTGATGAAGGCGGCTTGCTGCTGCTGCTTGGTGCGCTGCAGAGCATGCAGCAGATGCGGCATCTAGAGCTGCACTTTGCTGATGACATGTACCCCCTCGAAGACGATGAAATGCAGCAGTATGCAGCACTGACAGCGTCTTCGCAACTAACGTGCTTCAAGCTGCTTCACGATAATGATGCAGTAGCATACGGCGCAGCACACGTTTGCAGAAGGCAAGCAGCTCCCGCACCTTAAGCAGCTGCACATGGGTTGCACATGGGCTGCACATGGGCTGCACAGAAGTAACATGCTACAACAGCGAAGATTGGACTGCAGAAGACGAGCCACTAAAGCCGTTTGCTGCTGGTGACCTGGCACGGTTGGCAGCTGCCTGTCCAGCACTTGAGCAGTTCTGGGCGATAGGTGCCGTGCAGAGCTCTGCGGAGATCAGTGACCTAACAAAACTGACGAATGTAACGCAGTTGAGGATAGGTGGAGAGGATATAGATGGGCCGCAGCTGGCAGAAGCATTAGCTGAGATGGAGCAGCTGAAAGATCTAACAATTATGAACACACCCAGCTTCGCACATGCGCAGCTGGCAGCGCTAACAAGCCTGACCCTGCTGCGCCGCTTGAGGGTGTTCAACTGTGAGAAGTTACAAGGGGAGCTTGAGGACATCTGCATTGACAGCAAGGTGAGGATGTTATAATGTTACTAACATGTTGGTCACAGCGGTCAGCAGCATCTAGGCTGCAGCTGCTTCCGCAGCGCAGCATCCATTGTGTCTTAGGTTACCAGACACACCTCAACAATGGTGTGGTGGTTGCATTGGCAGTCGAGGTGTGTGACAGCTGCAACCATGCACGTATAATCGGACACGCGATGCTAGCAGCAGGTGATGTTGGCTGGCACGCCTTGGGGTGCATTGGCACCATCATGCCTTGCCAACAAATCAGTACTGCTGCACCTTGTCTTTTGCCTGCTGACAGAGTTTCTGTTAGCGACTTGACTTCCCCGCACCAATGCCAGAATGTCATGACGCAGGACAAATGGTGGACAAATGGTGCTGCTGTGCTCGCAGGCATTTCCAGCAGATGGCTCAGACCAGCTGCTCGTGATTTGCCTGCGCAATGCAGCCACTGCGCTGGCCCTACTGCAGCAGCAGGAGGAGTCGTATGTCCAGGTCGTATCAGGTAGGCGTGTGCCGCATTTACAAATCGTGTTGCTTTGATTAGGATAGTCAAAGTCAATGGGCTGCCGGCTGGCGTATACATGTATTGCTGAGGTGCTTGTGCTTGGGCAGGTGATGATGGCAGCCAACCGTTGGCACAATGATTGTGCACAGAGCAGCATCAACTGCCAACTGTCAAACACATGCGGCGGCAGTGTGGTCACATAGCTGCAGCAGTGGACTTGGTGATACGGTGCTGAGAAGATATGCTGTAGCACACAACGTGTGTGGTGAGCAACATGCTGTGTGAAGCGTAGCAGCCTCAACGTATACTGCCGTCACTCCTCTCGCGTAGAGCTGATTTCGCAACAGACTAGTGCAGGCAGCTCTCAAGACTGCTGCCTCTAGTTATCATGATAAGTCTGCCTGGTCCATCGTCACCCTGCTGGTCTTGCAGGACGGCTGCTTCCAGCTTGATCAAGACTTCTTGGTCAACGTTCTGCAGCATGTTCCAGATTTCATGGCTGGAGTCCTGCAGCATGTAAAGCTACAGCAGCGGTTGGGCAGCTGCAGCCTGGTCTGCCGCGACTGGCACAGTGCAGCAGCAGCAGCTACACGAGACGTCAGCATCACCCTGCCGTTAGAGTACGACCCAGGTTGGAGACGGCCGCAGATGCTGACCTCTCTTGAGGCCTGGCTGCGCAAGCACGGCAGGCAGGCCCGCAGCTTAGAAGCAGCCTGGGGTGAACAGGTTGATAAACCTGGGAACAGATTCCCCACCAGACGTCATGGGTTACATCTGCCATGCCAGCAGCTGGGTCAGCTGCAGACCTAAGATGTAAAAGACATGCTGCTGCTGCCAGATGCTGCGCAGCCAGCTCACAGCCTTCAGTTCCTGTCAGGGCTGAGCAGCCTCACCAGCCTGCAGCTCACTCGCTGCAGCATGTCAGGGTAGGCAGGTGGGCTGGCTGGGCTGTCGCTGCTGACTCAGCTGCAGCGCCTGCAGCTAGCGCAACTGCACGCGGGTGATGCTGGGACCCCAGGAAAACACAGCGCAGGTTTCTGTCGAACTGGCTGGTGTGCTGTCGCACCTGGGGCAGCTGACACACCTTGCCACTGGCATATGGCATATGCGGCAGCCTGTTAGGCGCAGACCTACCAGCCGCAGCCCTGGACGGGCTGGGGCAGCTGCAGCAGCTGCGAGAGCTGCGGCTGCAAGGCTGTCAAGAAATATGCAGCGTCATAGCGCAGCTGCCTGCAAGCCTGACCCTGCTTGGGCTCAACCATGAGCGTGAGACCTACTGCATCTCGGACATCGTGTTACATGAGGGCAACACAGCCAGGCTGCGGCAGCTAGAGTGTCTCTTGAAGCTGCATCTGCCTGGCGTGACAGTGCATGATGTGGCAGGGCTGTTGGGGGCACTGAGCCAGCTGACGAGCCTAACGCTGGATAGTAGGTGAGCTTGGAACCCCCTGTTCCTGCAACAGGCGGCTGTAGGGACGTCAGCGGTTGGTGTGTTCCCTAGCGCGTTCCCGCAACAGGCGGCTGCGGTGATTCATCATAGCGCAGGGACCAAGGAGCAACACAACTCGTGGCGATTTTGTTGACTGCGTTGCCAGCAGCACAATGCATATGCTTGGCCTGCCGCATGTCCAACAGGAGAGCCAAACTACTGTTTTGGTATACATGGCGCTTGCAGGGCGAAGCCTGCATGCTGCTTTTGAGCGCATGGTGCTATACTGTGGTGCTGCTTTCTGCAGGTTTACGGCATGCCTGACGCACTTGGTGGCACACCTGCGCCTTGCAGGGTGTCGCCGCAGCTTTGCGTACACTTAAAACATAGCGTGGCTCTCCTGTTTGGAATGCGGCAGGCCAAGCATATGTGATGTGTTGCTTGCAGGCTGTGCCTTGATGCTGCTGTTGACCGCATGTTGCGATGTTGCGCTGTTTCCTGCAGGTTCTACGGCATGCCTGACGCACTTGGCGGCGCACCTGCGCCTTGGAAGAAAGAAACGCTCAAAAGCAGCATACAGGCTTCGCACTGCAAGTGCTATGTATACGTAAACACCGTGTGCTGCTTCCTGCAGGTTCTACGGCATGCCTGACGCACTTGGTGGCGCACCTGCGCCTTGGAGGGTGTCGCCGCAGCTGCGCGAGTTGCGCTTTGAGCACCACACCGTCAACAAGCTGGAACTGCTGCAGGTGCGCTGAACTTGCGGCACAGTGTGTGCGGCCGATTGCGCTCGATTTACAACCTGACGGGGTGGATGCACAAGCTGCATAGCGGCTGGTGATATGGCAGTGTGCAGAACTTGTTGAAGAAAGGCGCGCAGCTCATATGATATGAGCACCTCCCTCTCTGATGATCTGTGAACATGCACACTGGTCAGTGCTGCTGGTGTTTGTTTCAAACTTCCTCTCAAATATACAGCTGCTGCAATGCCCTCCTGCTGTGGTGCTTGCTGCTGTTACAAGCAAGTTGCTGTTGCTTCTACCTGCGTTCTGCCGCAGGGGCTGCCTGATAAGCTAACACTGCTGGAGTTCTGTTGGCAGGGCGATGAGACGCTCAGCAGCACAGCAGCACCTGACCTTGCGCACATGACAGCACTGCAACACTTGCGCTTGATCGGTAGCGGTGCAGGAATGCGAATGTGCCCCAGCCTACTCCTCCAGATGCGACAGCTGCGTCACCTGCAGCTGTCGCAGCTTGTCGTGGACATGCCTGCGCTGCTGGCTGCGCTTCGTGGCCTGCAGCAGCTGCAGCATCTTGACGTATCATTGGCCAACGGCACGTGGGCACTGGAAGGCGCAGCCATGCAGCAGTACTCGGCGTTCACGGCGTTGTGTCAGCTCACACATCTACGTGTCGCTGTTGAGCCACCCGGTCCCGGTGTCGAGTTCGACACGGGGACGCCCCTGCCAGTGGGCGCGGTGCAGTACATCTTCCCAGCAGGCAAGCAGCTGCCGCGCTTGAAGCAGCTGCACTTGGGCGTCAGCGACGACAAGTACATCGGAGCTAGGTTTGGTTCGCGCTGGAAAGAGGAAAGCCGCTACATGGAGCTGCTTGGTCCAGGTGACCTGGCAGTTGTAGCAGCTGCCTGCCCTGCACTAGAGCAGTTCTGGGCGATAGCTGCAGTGGTCAGCAATGCACAGCTGGCAGACGTAGCCAGAATGACGTCAGTCACGCAACTGAAGATTGGCGGTCATGGCTTGGGAGCAGCAGCGCTGGTTGCAGCTGTGCCACAGATGCCACAGCTGCAGGACTTGTCAGTTGTGGGCGTGCGAGATTTAGAGCCGAAGGATCTACCTCCACTCACGCAGCTGACGGCGCTGCGCCAGCTGCGGCTGTCTGATTGCCCTGGACTTGAAGAAATGGAGGAAAATGGCGAGCTACTGTTTACAAGCAAGGTATGTGTACAGTATGGAAGTCATCTGTGGACTTTGGAGCAGCTGCGAGCTTGTCAGCTGTCCGCAGCTGCATTTGCATTTGTGAGTGCAGTGAACTACTGGGTCAAATGAATGCTAACTAGTCGGAGCTGACATCTCCATCAAATGATGGAAGTACGGCACACCCTATTTGCATGGCGCTTGGCCACGCCAGCAGCACTTGATCCCTGCAGACTACTCTTGTGGTTAAAGCATGTGTATGTTTTGCATCCTGCTGTGTGCAAACGTTGCATGCATGTGAACAGCTTCAACATGCTTCAACATCAACCAAGGCTGCTAGCTACGGCTGTGCATCTGAAAGCTGCAGTTCCGCTGTGCCAATGGATTGCATGAGGTTCATCATCAATATATTACCCCATTCAAGCCATAGCATCAACATATTGGCCACAAAGCCATTACATCAACCACAACATCAACCAACTGTTGGAAGGTGTGTCTCTTCGATTGTGCTGCTGCTGCTGCTGCTGCTGCGTCTGCAGGAGCCCCCGCCAGATGTGTGGCAGCAGCTGCGGCAGCTGTGCTGTACGGAAGAGCATGCTGCTGCCGCCATGCTGCAGCTGCTTGAGGCACAGCATGCTCGCGACCGCGCACGTGAGGGCTTGGGCTACGCTGGTTACAGCCGCTGCCAATGATGCAGTGTACACTGATGTTGCTATCAACAGAGATTGTGTTGCAGCACAGCCGTTGTGACAGAGCATCGTGAACCATCATGCCCTACACATCGGTGCAGCAGCGACAATATTTTGTATATCGGCACTTTGGTCAGTAGTTGCAAAGGAGCTGAGCAGTTTTGAAATGGGTGCCAACAGTGCTGCTGTCAGAAACTGGCATGCATGTACTCGGCTTCACACTGGTGCAGTGCTGGGCATCTCAGTGACACCGCTGTGATTGGTGCACAGTTGAAAACAGCTGCTGCACGGTAAAAAGCAACAGCACTCTAGCAGCAAAGCAAGCAGAGACACCCAAACCCTGCATGCAAGGCTGTGCACCATGCAGCGCTGTGCACTGTGATGTTTTGAGCTGACATATCGATGTGCTTCATGTGTGCTTGCTGTAGGCGGGCTAGAGGAGAAGCAATCTCTGCAGGCACAGTTGGCAGGTGCTCAGGGCATGGTCGGGAGCCTGCAGCAGCAGCTGGCAGAGGCGCGTAGCCGGGAGGCTTCCTTGCAGGAGCAGCTGGCGGCAGCTCACACGCAGATTGTGCAGCTGGGCCACAGCAGCAGGCAGCCGCGCCTGATGCAGCATTGATGTCATGAGGTGGCAGCGTTGCTGCCGTGGTGTGTGGTGCAGGGGTGGCTTTGTCAGCATGTCTTTCTCTCGTGGTTGACGACAGCTGTGTGTGTACATGTGCAGGCGGCTGAGACCCCACAGGCTCAATTTGCTGCGGCACTTTGCAGGCCGTTTGAAGAGTGGAGCACAACCACAATAGTGTGTCATTGCGTGCAGGCCACAGTCGTGTAATTCAACAAGGTTTTTCAAAACAGGCTGCCATGTCCATTTACCATGATCAATCAGCGATGGCCAATAGAACGCTTGGGGATAGGCTGCCAGTGCCACTGGCTGGTGCATTTGAGCGGGGTTCTCAAGTGATACCCCATGCTTGTCGAGATGCACTCCAAACAAATTGCTTGGCAGCGTGCCGCACGGGCCCAAGTGGCGATGCCCTTTAAAGTGCACACATGCTAGGGTCATGGCGTTGATGCTATGGCTTAATGGGTAACATGATGATGATGATGCTAGGGTCACACAACAGAAGCCTTCAATGATTGGAGCCTGCTCAACAGCGGATTACGCTGATGCGGCATCAGCTGTCGCAGTGAGTCACTGTTTGTACGGTTGTATATTGCTCCAGTGGAGATCTGTAAAGTGAACGGATCTCTGCCAACACCCTGCTTGGAGGCTGCAGCCCTCTGCAGCACGCCCCCGACAGCACGTTCATCAAGAGCAATCTGGTGCAACAATTCTACTCAAGTGATGTCCCATGCTGCTGCTGTTGCTGCGCCTCCTGCTGCGTCTCACTGATCAGTGCAACCTGCCTAGCCAAACCGTCTATCCACGTCACAAGACCAGGCTTGCGTGTATAGTCATCAACTGCCAAACAATTGCCATATAGCCCGCTGAGCCAACCACGCTGCACTGCAGCAGGTGCTGCCATCACAGCTGCTGACACTAGCTGCAAAACACTTGGCAGCAGCGCATAATCCACAACCTGCAGCGCCAGCTGCACCAGTTCAAACACCTTGTTACTAACAACCAGTAACAACTGCTGCTGCTGTGGAGTGCTGCTATGCTCGCAGCTTTGTTGTGCCAGTTGCACCGCTTTGTCAGCAACCAACTTGACAGCTAACAGGGCCATAACGCTGCCAGCTGGCAGCTGCCGGATGATGCTGTTGAAACCAAGTGCTAACCCCTCCATACTGCCAAACCCTGGCAAGGCATCCAGTGAGCGCTGCAGGTACAAAGGTACTGCTTTCTCAACTGTCTGCTGCAGCAGCGGCAGCTGCTGCTGACTCTCGGATTGCTGGCCATCTCTTGCTGCACTCGTTGTTCGTGCGTCTGCTGCTGTTGACGATGAAGCAGTTGAAAACAACCCTGCAACGGCAGAGTGCGCTGCTTGCGACACTGCCGCCACTGGATGCGGCACCAGCAGCAGCAGCAGCGGCAGGCTTGCGGCAGCAGCAGCAGCCTGGTCTGCTGCGGCTTTTACTGCAAGCGGTATCAGAGGCACAACAAAGCTCAGCCTAGCCACAAGTACTGGGTTTGCCATCCATGCACGTGCTGCAGTGCTGCTGCTGCTGCTGCTGCTGCTGCTGAACTCTGGCCCGCTGCTGCTGCTGATATAGCTCTGCCTTTCAGCACCAGCAGCTCCCTCACCGTGCTGCTGCTGCGGCGGCAGCCAATTGCCAGCCTGGCCCAGCATCGGCTGCAGCAGTGAGTCATAGCAGGGCAGTGCAGCAGCCAAGAAAGCATCTGCGGCCGCACTGCTGCTTGCTACAGCCGTCACCAGGGACCTCAGCAGCTCAACATAACTTGGCAGCTGCACCTGGCAGAACTGCAGCGCTGCTAACGTTGCTAACCCTTCAGCTGCTACTGCAGCATGCAGGCCAGTGTGCAAGTCTCCTGCTCCTGCTGAAGATAATGGCACTGCTGCTAGCGGCTCTGCTGCAAGGACTGGCTGCACTGCTGCTGTGCTTGCTGCTACTGCTGCTGCTGCTGCTGCTGCAGGCCCAGCTGAAGTCCGCTGCTGCTGCTGCTGCCACAGAGCCGCCAGCAGCGCCACATGCACCGCAAACAGCCGATCAAGCTGCTGCCTCGCTGCTGCTGCATCCACACCCTGCAGCACTTCTCCCTTCGAGCCTGCCTGCAGATACCAGCTGTAGCTCCCCGCTAATTCCTCAGCAGACTGCCGCAGCGCAGCCAGCAGCTGCAGCATGCCTTGCGGCTGCAGCTTTTGCGCTGCAGATGCCAGCCACTGTACAAGCATACCAACCTCATGAGGCTGGTGCTGCTGCTGCTGTGCTGCTAGCCAGCGGTTGGCTGTAGCAGCATCTTTGCAGGAGCCGGCATGGTGAAAGAGGCCGGACATGCTACAGCCTTGGTTCAGGAGGTATGACAAGCTGCATAGGATGCCAGCGGCATTTTGAGCTTGCCGCAGCTGCTGCTGCTGCAATAGATGCCCATGTCCAGACAGCAGCTTGCTGTAAGCATGCCCAAGCACTAGCTTGCTGGCGAGACTCACACTTCTTACAGCACTACCAACAGCAGCAGCACTGTCAGCAGCATTGAATGCAGCTGGCACTGCTTTTGATACTGCTGGCTGCATGCAACGCTCACGTGCAGCTTCTGCTGCGGCAGCTAGTAGCAGCGCTTGCTGCTGCAGCTGCTGCACCCAATCGGGCTCGAGCTGAAGCGACACCACACCCTGCTGCTGCTGCTGCTGCTGTTGGCTTGCCCTCATTTGCTGCTGTATCCTTCTGCTGTGCTGCTGAGCAGCTGCATGTCGGTGATGATTGTGGTGTCCTGCAGCAGCAGCTTGATGCCTACTACTTGCAGGATTCACCGCTGCTGCTGCTGCCACTGTAGATGCCCACACGTCTTCAACAGCAGCAGCACCAGCAGATCCAGCAGCAGCAGCAGCAGCAGCCTCTAAGCAGCCGGCAGCCATGCCTGCTGCCACAGCGCCTGCTACTGCTGCTAGCTGCTGGCTACCTTCAGCACGAGCTGCTTGCAGAAGATCCACCAGACTCACCAAACCTTGGAAACCTTGGAAACGTACTGCTGTACTGCTTTCCTGCAAGTCGTGTGGCACAATACTACTGCCACCTGCTGCTGCTGTTGCTGCTGCTACTGCTCTGCACAGGGTTAGGCCCAGCTGATGCCCCAGCGTGTACAACGGCCCTGATAAGTGCTGCGCCAGCTCAGCAGCAGCTAACTCTACAGCTTGCTGGTGACCCCAGGCCTGCAGACCTGCTGCTACTGCTGCTTCTTGCTCATCAGCACTACTGCTGTCAGCGTTGAGGTGCTGCTGTTGCTGGTGCAGCAGCTGCTGCTGCTTCTGCTGCAGTGCTGATGGCATCGAGTCATCTAGCGCAGCGAGCAAAGTGCACAGCAACCAGGCGAGCCACTGTGGCTTCTCCTGCAAGCAGCAGTGCACAAATAGCAAACTGATGGGACCATGTTGCAAGCTGGCAGCAGTACAGCACCCATGTACAGCCGTATTAACCACCATCAACCACGTGCGGGTTCTATGACAAAGTCTAGTTGGAAACACCGCACTGCTTGTATTGGAAAGATGTTCAGGCTACTGCAACAGGCTCTGCACACAAGCCGATCACTATCACTTGTTTTGGGTCAGGAATCCACTGGTCAACGTTTGATCAAGCATGATGTGTGTTACTGCCAACCTTGCAAGCCAGCGCCAGCAGTTGGTATGACCACAACAGCTGCGGCAGCAGCGCTTGCTGCTCTGCAAGCATCTGAGGAACTGCTGCTGCAGCTGCACTGCAGGCTGCAGCTACTGCTGCTTGCTGTAGCTCAGGAGCGTCTGGCCCTGCACAACAACAGCAGTTCCACGATACTTTAGAAGAATGTTGCAGAAAGAGGGCTTGCAGGACAACTGTGCTTGACTGAGCATAAACTCAAATCCTGCGTGTAGTTGCTGCTGCTATTGGGGCAACAACTCCTAATGATTACTAACAGGCCATGCGCAAGCAAGGCGTACGGCATACACATCACCACACTGCTGCACTTGCAGGCACGTTGTTACCAGTCTTCCATGTGATATTTCATACATCATATATAACGGCGGCTGCTGTGGCAAGTGCTTGGTGCTCACCTGCCAAAGCTTGCATTGCTGACGCAAGAAACGCCACTGCAGGCCCCAGCACTGGCAGCAGCACATGTACTGCAGAACTGTCTGCACCAGCAGCAGTGGCAGCAGTAGGAGCAGCAGCTTCATGCAGCGCTGCCGGCACTGCTGCGAGTGCTTGCCGCAGCAGTGACTGACGCTGCAGTGCCTCATCATCATGCTGCTGCTGTTGCTGCTGCTGCTGCTGCTGTTGCTGCTGCTGCTGCTGTTGCTGCTGCTGCTGCTGCTGTTGCTGCTGCTGCTGCTCCCATGGCCGCAGGGGTCGCCTGCCCTGCACGCCTGCAAGCAAACACAGCAGAGATATGCTTCAAGGCCTGCAGTTGCACTGCCTGCGCCAACCAAGCAACATCAAGAATGGACGAACAATGGCTCTGGTAGCGCTCTAACGTTTTGACCATTGCAGCAGTGCACCTCAACTCAAGCCAGCTCAAGCAGGCTGCCCACCCAGCAGCAGCGCACCTGAAGCTAGCCTGGTTTGCCCTGCACCAGCTGCAAAGCGCGCCAACAGCTCCAGCAGTGCAGGCCATGCCTCAGCACGCTGCTGAGCGCCAGCAGCAGATGTTTGCAGCAGTGCAGTCAGCAGCAGCTGTGCCTGCTGCGTTGTAATCGGCCCAGTCCTGCTCCTGCTGTAAACCAATACATTAGAATTAGCATTATGTTGCTTCTTGCGGCTGCCTGACTCCTGCTGGCTGTGGAGATGATTATGAACAGCTCGACTCACTTGAGCTCCCGTGCTGCCTTTGTCAAGTCAGCATGGTCATCAGAGCTGAGAGCGGACCAGTGTTCGGAAGCCATGCTGGATGTGCGAGTTACCTCTGGAGGACGAGTGCGTTGGCTTCGCACTTAAGCACAAGAAGATCACCAGGACAGCAGTTGCCACGTGTACTGGTACTTGTCATGACTAGTGGAATGCTGCCGGCGTTTAACATAATATGGCCGCGATTCTGGCTGAAAGTTTGTGAAACGAGCAGGTGGATAGGCTAGCACATGTCGCAGCATCGTGTACGCGCGCAACGCGCGAACTCAAGGAATAGGTTACAGTTCGCTGACCTACTTGCGTTCAAACGATGCAGACGCTTCCACACAGCCTCCCTAGATCGCAGATAACCCCAAAAGTGCCGTGCGTCCAGTTACTATATGAACGCTCAGCTAGCAGAAGCGTCAGGGTTACTGCTGCCCAGCAGCAGCAACAGCAGCAGCATGCTGTCAAGGAGCTTGCTCTTCAGCATGCTGTGCAGCATAGTCAAGACTACATGACGTAGCGGCATGAAACAGTACTTGAGTATTTCCCTAGTGCCCTGGGCGAGCAACTGCAGCAGCTCGTAGTACTGTGTGCCATGCCAGCGCTGGAGTGCACTGACCTTTCTAACATGCAGGCAGTTGATGGTAGTTGGCATGCAGCAGCGACGCCGTCACATGGAACAGCAAAATTATCAGCATCTGACTTCTTGCTACAATAAAATGCCAAGTGCTAGACATGCTTGCTGCTTCGTATGCATCCATTGAGTGTGTCGCAAGAAGAAGCATCCAGCAAAGCACAACGCAGCACATGCAGCACTGGTATGGCCAGCATGTTGGCTATTCTTGCTTTGACTTGCGTTCCTGCAGGTGTGGATGACTTCGTAGCTCGGGTTGAAGTGGCTCTGTGCGGCTACAGCTTTACTGGCAGCAACAGCATAGGGAGCGGCGGCGCAGGGATGCTGACACGCTGTGCTGGCTAGCAATGCCAACGTGTGCAGGGGCAGATAACATATCAGCACGCTGCAGCTGCCATGTAAACAAGTGCTCCTGCAAGCCATATTGCTGCTGCAGGAACTGCACACGCGTCTGTGAGCCTGTGGCTAATCATGAAAAAGACAGTCTGGCATCTTGTGCCTCTGCCGTTTTCTGCTGTTTCCTGCAGCCATGACCAACTTGTCATCTCGCGCCTCTGCGGTTTTCTGTCCTGCTGCTTCCTGCAACCACAACCAACCTATCATGTTGTGCCTTTGCTTTGTCCTGTCCTGCTGTTTCCTGCAGCCATGACCAACCTCTGCAGGGACGAGGTCACAACAGTGCTCAAGGATAGGATAGAGGCAGTGTTTGGCAGCAGCTTCAACACTAATGGCCTGGGGGCGGTGCTGACGTGTGGCGTGACGGGCATTAAGGCAGGCCTGAGCCATTCGCCAGTGTCCAAGGTAGGTGCTGGCATGTTCTGCTGTGTCAAATTTCGTGTACAGCGGCAATCATCGCCATGATGGTGCATGATGCATGGTGCAGTCTCTGCATGCTGTCAGACAGCACACGCAGCAGCCCAGACAGTCGGCAGATGTGTTCAGCTGGGCAGCATGCATGCACACAGTGATACATTTAGGGCAGGCCTTAGCACACCCTGCAGTGCTGACGTGTGGCGTGACGGGCATCAGGCAGGCCTGAGCCATCCGCCAGTATTCAAGGTAGGTATTGATTCGTCCCGCAGTAAATGGTGGGCAGATGTAGCGCACGTGGTGGCATGGCAGGGTTCAGCCAGTGTTCAAGCTCAAGGTATGATACAACAAAACAGCAGCTGCAGCACGCTCTGCTGAGGCGCCACCAGCTGGCGATGGCCAGCAACGTACACAGCAGCACCTGGTCTGGTATCCAGCACAGGGCCATGCAGTGCAGATTCACGTATGTTAGCGCAAGGATGCTGGTCACAGTCTCTTTGGTCACTTGTTCTGCCGCCATTGCTGCTGCACTTGCAGGATGAGCGTGAGCCCTACCGTAGCGGTTTCTTCTCCTATCCCAATGCACCGATCTTGATACTGCTCCTGCTGCTGCCGCTGCTGCTGCTGCTGCTGCAGGATGCGCGTGAGCGCTACGTGTTCTTCTCCTTCCCCCACATCGCGATGGACATGGAAGGGCAGTTGGGGGGCATCTTCAGACCAAACAGGCCAGGGCGCAGCTGTGCATGCGGCGCGCTGCAAAAGGTGTGCTGCTGTGCTGCTGCTGGTGGTGGTGGGTGGCGCAGAGGCTACAAGAGTTCCCGCTTCGTTGTTGTACTGGTTGATGTGGTCACAACAAGTTGCCAGCAATGACATGTACACTACAACAGCTTGCAGCACTGTGCATGGCATCGGGGCACCGAGCCGGCCTCGCAAATGCTATGCCATGCGAAGCTTACTTTACTTTTGATTTTCCCTGCAGGCACTGATTGAGCTGAAAGCTGAGGGCATCACGCGGTCAACAAAGATCCCTGGCGTGCACCCACTGGACCCGGAGTTCACCATCCTCAAGCAGCGACTGGCGCGCCGCACACGGTGCGACGGTGCTGCTGCTGCCACTGGTTGATGTGTGTTGTTGTGTTCTATGTGCTTTCCCTTGAAAGCATTTTGGACTGCTATGTATGCTCTGCTTGTGCTCGTGACAGTGTAATAGGTGTGTGTGTACCAGAGGGGTTTTGTGCGACTAGGTTTTTGTAATGCATGAGCACACAGCAGAAGTGCATGGCTATGTGTGGTGCTGTGCTGAGTTCACCATCCTCAAGCAGCGACTGGCGCGCCGCATACGGTGAGGCGTTTGCTGCTGCTGCTGTTGTTGCTTGTGTGGCTTGTGTTGTTGCCAACAGAGTTGTATGTGATTTTCCCGCCAAAAGCATATCCGCCTGCTTTGATTGCTCTGCATGTGCTTGTGACAGTTGCATGACTTGTGTGTGACCAGGTGCTTTGTGTGACTTGGTATGTGTGATGCATGCATGAGCCCACAGCAGAGTTCACCATCCTCAAGCAGATACTGGCGCGCCGCATGAGGTGAGGCGGTGCTGCTGCTGCCATTGGTTGGTGTGTATCGTTGTGCTGTATGTGATCATCCCGCCGGCAGCATGTTGGCCTGCTTTGTATTCTCTGCATGTGCTCGTGACAGCTGATCAGGTGTGTATAAGTTACCAGGTTTTTTGTGCGACTAGGTGTTGTACTGCATGCATGAGCACACAGCACAAGTGCATGGCTATGTGTGGTGCTGCTGTGCTGAGTTCACCATCCACAAGTAGCGCCTGGCGCGCCGCATACGATGAGGCGGTGCTGCTGCTTCTGCTGCTGTTGGTGTAGATGTGTGTTGTTGTGTTGTATGTGTTCTGCCAACTGACAGCATGTTGGCCTGCTTTGTATGCTCTGCATGTCCTCGTGACAGTAGATCAGGTGTGTGCGAGCAGGGATGTGTGCTGCATACATTTGCACATGGGTATGTGTGGTGCTGCTGTGCAGCCGCTGCAGGCTGTCGTCTCTGGCCTGTCCTTTCATCATTCTATCATAGAAAGTCATTATGATGTTACTGGGTCTGTGTATGTGCCGCAGGTATGAGCACACTGATGTGCGTCAGATGGACCTTGCTGAGCTGACAGAGGTGGCAGAGCGCGTCATCACAGACGTGAGGGGTGCTGAGGGCCTGCAGTGACAGCAAGGCTCTAGCGTACTGGCAATACTCATTGCATTTTGCTTGGGACTGTGGCGACAGCACTGTTTGACGCATGGAGTCCTTATAGAGCAGGTTTCTTTGCGACTCTGCATGTGTCTGGAGGGTAATCAACAGCACTGGTCCTGCTGCCAGTGTTTTACATTTGAGTGTTTCTAGGAGCTGTGCATCACAGCATCGCTGTCGGCTGCTGCTGCCTGCCCACGATCGTTTCTGGTGCTGCTGCTGGCATATCACAATCTACTATCTATGCATCGCAATATTGCTGTCGCTCTGCTGCCGCTGCTGCTGCCGCTGCTGCTGCTGCTGCTGCTGCTGCCGTCAGGACCTGGAGTACCTGATAGAGAAGAGTGTCAACCCTGACAGGGCAGACTTTGCAGTGGTGGCAGGCATACAGATCCACAACTGGTGAGAGCGGTGGCGGCTGGCTTGCACTTGCAACAGCTGACGCTGACGCTGCTGCCTGCCGAACATATCAGCTTGAGGCAGCTATGTTTGCGGTCTGCTCTGCAGCAGCAGCGTTGTAACCTAGCAGAGAAGCAAGCAGGCAAGAAGATTTCAAGTTGGAGTGCCAGCAACAACTGACAAACAAGAAGCTGCACCTGAGCGTGACGCTCTGCGTTTGCAAACTTGCGGGGCTGGGAGTCAGCATGCTGAGGTGACCAACCTGGAGCTCATACCGCATAGCATGAGGACGATTTGTCATTGCTGATATGAGTCACTTCATGTTTACCCATGTGCGGTGTCCGGCAGTTCTACTCTGCAAACACTGTGGGTTGACCAGGCAGATATGCCCAACCTGGAGTTCAAACAGGATTTGTTACAAGGGGTTAGTCTGGGAATGCGGTGACCTTGACAATACAAGTGCTGCACTATCACAACTGCATTGTTGTCCTGTTTTCTGTTTTCCTGTGAATGTGTTGCAGGGCGGGTGGTGAGCACGCTGACGAACCCAACCTGGAGTTCATAGCTCCCAGCAAGGTGTACACGGTGGTGGGGGGAGTCACGACAGTGCTGGACATCATGCAGCTGCCTGCGCTCACGCCACGCCAGATCAGCCTGCTGGCTAAGCATGGGCCAAACGGTGAATATGCAGGTGCGCTGCTGCTGCTGCTGCTGCTGCTGCCTACGCTACGGCTAGATTCTACTAGAGCAGTACAATTGCAATTGTTTCTCCGTTCATTGAAGCACAATCTGGACTTGAAGCCGTGCCAAATCGCTTTCAAAGTTTGGTGCTGGCTTTGCAAAGCAGGTTGAATGTGGTGATGAGTAGGGTAGGGGCGAAGGGGGAGGGGGAGTCACGACAGTGCTGGACATCATGCAGCTGCCTGCGCTCACGCCACGCCAGATCAGCATGCTGGCAAAGCATGGGCCAAACGGAGAGTACGCAGGTGCGCTGCCGCTGCTGCTCACGCTGCGGCTAGAGTACAGCACAGATTTTCTGTCTCATCTCACTGAAGCACACTCCGGAGTAGAAGCCGGGCAAAAGCGCTTTGTGCGATGCTTAATCATGTCCAGTGCTCCAAGCAAGGTGTATACGGTGGTGGGGGGAGTCACGACAGTGCTGGACATCATGCAGCTGCCTGCGCTCACACCTCGTCAGACCAGCCTGCTGGCAAAGCATGGGCCCAACGGTGAATATGCAGGTGCGCTGCTGCTTACGCCACGGTTGGAGTCCACTAGAGCAGTGCATTGGCTTTTCGAAAGCCTTCAATTGAAGCACAGTCTGGACTTGAAGCCGCGCCAAAGCGCTTTGTTTCGTGCTGGGGTTTTGCAAAGCAGGGTGTATGTGGTGATGAGGGTAGGGGCAAGGGTGGGGGGTGTCACGACAGTGCTGGACATCATGCAGCTGCCTGCGCTCACGCCACGTCAGATCAGCCTGCTGGCAAAGCATGGACCAAACGGAGAGAACACAGGTGCGCTGCAGGTGCTGCCTTTCCGTTGATCCTGTTTTTTGCTGCTGCTGCTGCTGCCGCTGCTGCTGCTGCTGCTGCGTGTTTCAGACACGTGGCTAGCGGCTGCATGTGTCATGCTGGCTGACAGGCCTGTGTTTGCCTTGGTCATCCTGCAATGAAGCTGCTGTACCAGTGACCCAACCACACCCGTTGTAATGTTCTCACTGCTGCTGCCTGCCTGCTTCACAATTGCATTCAGGTGTCTCAGCGGCTGACTCAGCAGCTGATGAGGCCAGCCTCAGCAACAGCGACAGCAGCGTGCCGGCATGTTCCAAAGCATGCTCCGTTTGTAACTCCTGCAATCGTTTGACTGTCACTGCCTGCCTGGTCACAAACACATGTGATTCGTATATGTTTGCAGGTGACTCAGCAGTAGACGAGGCCAGCCTCAGCAGCAGCAGCGTGCCGTCAACACTAGTCAGCTTTTCCAAATCACACCTGTTGTAAGTTCTGTTGCTGCCTGCCTGCCTGCTTCACTTATTATTGATGCAGGTGACTCAGCAGCTGATGAGGCCAGCCTCAGCCTCAGCAGTGTGCCATCAACACTGGTCGGCTTCTCAAGCAGCTACCTGGCACGTCGCATGGGCGCCGGCAGTAGCGTGTCCGATAAGATGCACGCACAGCAGTACAGCAGCAGGCGGCTTGCACGGTGAGCCAAGCATAGTTCGAGGTTTTTGATTGTAGGGTTTAGGGTTGGAACCAAGACGCTGAACCCTTGGCCCTAGAGCTTGCATGGTGAGCTAAGCATAGCTGGAGGTTTGGTTCACCCTACCCAGGAAGTGCAGTTGCTGCAGGTGGTGTGTTGCATCAGGCATGGGGTCCAGCCGCTCAGCGGATGATATAACTCCTGTTTTGATGTTAACTGGGCTTTGCTACACCTGCAAACATGCACTCAAGGCACAGCAGCATCCATGTTTGCTTCCAAAGGCTGTTAGCACCAGCAAACTGTATACATGTACATATCCCTGACCCTGCAGGCGCCGCGCAGTGCTGCAGCCAAGCAGCAGCGGCAACGGCTCACAAGCCGCAGCAGCAGAAGTGCAGCCGCAGGGCCCCCCTTGCTGTTGATGTCGGCTTGGCTTTGCTGGACATGCAAATCTGCATCCACGGCACAGCAGCATCCATGTTTGGATATCCAAAAAGCTGCTCACACTACCTGTATACATACGCTTGCTCCTGCAGGCGCCGCGCAGTGCTGCAGCCAAGCAGCAACGGCAATTGCTCACATGCTGCAGCAGAGGAGCAGCCGCAGGGCCCCTGCTGCAGCTGGCCCAGCTGGCAGAGCAAGGTGCAGAAGACGGTGAAACGACGACATGACATCAAGGCTCCCACCATGGACGGAGAGGAGGCCCCCAACACAAGCTTCACTCTGAGGGGCCTGGTGCATTGAGCAACTGTGGTTTCGGCTGCCAGCTAGGCTAGCTATGCCATTGCTTCGCCAGGAAGACGGCATTGCGCGCTCTGGCTGTGCTGCATGTGTCACACCTGCAGCTCACCAAGGCGATCATGCAACAGCTGCTGCTGTATGGCACTGCTTGCATCGCTGCTGCGTCGAGCGGCTTGTGGATGGGCACAGATTGATTGATGAGACAGCCAGGTGCCCACCAGCGGCGTAGATGGAGAGGAGCCGCCCAGTACAAGCTCCACGTTGACAACGTTGCGAGGCCTGGTGCACCAAGCAGCATTTTTTGGTTGGTGTATACAAGCATCCAAGCAAAGCTTGGCCAGCGACCCAACAGATTCTCTCGCTAGGAATCGATCCCAGGTGAATACGCTTGATTGCAGTGTATGGCCAGCCAATAGATTCCGCCCCCCTTGCAACCAACAAAAAAAATTTGGTTTTTTTCTGTTGGTGCCTACAAACTCCATGTTGTGAGGCCTGGTGCATCAAGCCGCTTTTCAAGTGATTGAGTCCAAAGCCGCAAACGGTTTGAGTGTGTTGATAGGTGATCAAGGCTCAATTTGGTTGGCCAGCATGTTGGCCTGCACAGAACCAGGGAGCATAAGTGTGCAAATGTACTGCTTGCTGATTAGCTTTTAAAAGCCCGTAGTGTGTGTACTGCCAATGTGCCTGGGTATGATGCATCACCGTATTGTGCCCATGATGCAGCAGTCATCATGATGATCTGCTGCTGCTTAGCACTGCAGAGCATGAACTCTGTGGATGGTCACAGGTTCTGCAACCAGTGCACTCATTTGAGTTCATGTGCATGCTGGTACGCCTGTACTGCTGCTTGACAGTGATGTGGTGTCTTCAGCACTTCTTCAGGCGTTGTGACAGAATCTGACGTCAACAACCGCCAACTTCTTTACAACCGCATGACAGATGATTTGATAGCATAGGTGAGCCGGTGTTGCATATGATGTTTTGCTTGGGGCTGTGCATAGCCAGATTTTCTACTCTTGCCCCTAGTCTTGGGCATCATGCCTGACTCAGGTATGGCTCGGTAAGACATTTGCCTCACCTGCAGGTGAGGCCAGCTGGCCACTAGCCTGCAGGCTGGCTGCCTTCCAGGCCTCCTGAGGGGAAGGAGTCCGGCTGGCTGCATATATGAGGTGTATCCGCACGAAGCTTGCATGTGTGCATACATTTATGTTGGTTGGCAGGGCCTGCAGCTCAGGCTCCTGCAAATTGTGTGAGTGCATCTGCTGTTGACACCAGCTCGCTTCTCCCACCTGAAGCCTCGCTAGCATACAATGTCCGGCTATTAATTTTTAGAATTTGGAAGGAAGAGATTAGATGAGATTGCCTCAGAAGGTTTTGGAAGGTTTCCTCGGACCTCCCGAGGCACAGCTGAGGATGATGATCGCCTTTAGATGCACGATCATACCCTGCCTGGCGTCTCATATCATGACTCTACGTCAATCGTGAACATCGCATACGTCACAGCGGGCATTCACACTTGTACTGGACGACACCCTACCTAGTTGGAGTGTTGAACGCTGTTCACAGCGTAGTGAGGCTTCTTGCGTCATCAATGGCCACCACTACAGCAGGAGCGATCGCGTGTGCTGATGCCCCTGCAAGCACAGTCGATGCTCATGACGCAGCTGTGCCAGCAGAGGTGGCAGCGGCACTCAACGGCGTAGAAAATAGTCCCAATTCTAGTGGCAGTGATGATCAGACATCTGCGGCTCCAGCCCTTGCAGCAGCAGAGCAGGCTGGTGCAGATACAACACCCGCAGAGTCTGACGTGAATCATGCTCGAATCGCACGCGAGGCTGCGGCAGAGGCAAACAATGTCGCTGGAGATGCGCCTGCGAGCGTACCAGCAGCGCCCATCGACGTGCCTATCGCCATGATGCCACACAGCCTGGAGGATGCCATAGCAGCAGTAGCAGCTGCAGCTGCGGCAGTGCAGCACCAGCAGATGCAGCAGCCCCCAACCAGTGGCGCACAGCCACTATACAGCGCAGCATCTCCTGCTGATAGCATGGCAGGCCAGGCTAGCGACTCAAACGGCGCAGCAGCAGACGTGGATGTATCGCAGATTGCTGCACGCCTGCAGCGCAGGGAGCAGCCAGCTTTCATGCAGACATCAGCCCTCATCTCCAACGTGAGTGCAGCAACAGCTGTTTGAATAGTATTGTCCTGTTCAGCAGCGAACAAGCGGCATCAGTGCTGTGTTGCCCAGGGCATGAAATGGTTCTACTGTATGTTTCCTTGCACTGTATGCATGCACCTGACAGCCGTCCATGCTACCACAGCTCTATCTCTTGCCAGCCAGTAGCAACCGGATACCCCATCATTGCAGCCACATCTTCATGACAACATACATCAACAGTCAACTCCCGTGAAGCTTGCTGCACTTCTTTACTTCCTTTGTTTTTTCTTTGTTATTGCAGAGCTGCGGCTACTGTGGCACGCGCAACACGTCTGGCTGCTGGAGGCGCGGTTGGGAAATTGGGCCCGGCAAGTTCATCAACCTCTGCAACAAGTGAGTGAAACTTAAGTTATAACCCTGAACATGATAACATCTGCAGCAGTTGCGAGTGGATGCAGTCCCAGGCCCTGTTGCACTGGAGCACATCAGCTGCGCTAAGTGTGTAGGCAGGGGGGGTGGCCCAGCATGTTCATACTCGTCTGCACCAGCTTGGCTGCTTTTCCCTACCCAATTTCCCAACAATTTTGCATCATACAATTCAAATAAACTGCTTCCATAAGCTATTTCATCAACCACCACATCATGCATGGTGCAGGTGTGGTCTGCGGCACAAGGCAGGCAAGCTGCAGTCAGTGCCGCTGCCCTCACCCCCTCAACGCCGCAACCCCGCAGCAGCAAGCACCAACGGCAGCGCCAACCCCTCTCGCCCCGGCAGCAGAGGCGGCAACGCAGCAGCACTTGCAGCTGCAACAGCAGCAGCAGGCGGCTGTGGCGGCTATCCGAGTGCAGCAGAGCAGGAGGTGACGCTAGCTGCTGCTGATGATGCAGCAGCAAGGGCGGGACTTCCAGCTTCATCTGCTGCTGCGCTGGCTAGGGTTATGGGGGAGCAGCTGTTAGCTGAGTCGGGGCATCACTGTAGTAGGCTTGCTGCTGCTGCTGGTGTTGCTGCTGCAGCAGCGTTCCCGGACGGTGGCAGCAGCAGCCACCACATCAGCCACCACCAGCAGCAGCAGCAGCATGCTGGAGTCAAGCTAGAAGATCTGGCTCCAGAAGCAGCAGCAGGAGGCTTGACTGATGCTATGCTTGCGTCAGCAGCAGCAGCAGCAGGTTGCAGCCATGACAGCTTGCCTGGAGCTGTACCTGACAGGCTGAGCTTGATTGGTCCTTCGGGGTTCTCTACACCTTCCAT
>CADDIJ020001005.1:0-10663 GCA_902809745.2 Tetradesmus lagerheimii | reverse complement strand
GTGGACGCCTGCGCACGTGAGGAGACTGCCCAGGCTGACAAGTTCTACAAGGGCTTCACTGACTTCCGCAAGGCTAATGTCAGCGGCGAGTCAGTATGGCTGAATGTGCCTTTCCGGCATGCTGGCCAATATCTGAGGCACTACCTGGATTGTAGAAGACCGCACCGGAGACGACATGCGGCGTGTTTATCCTGCCCAAGTGGGACAGGAAGCCGTGGTGGAAGCTGACGCAGGGGATGAGGGTAATTCACGGGTACCCTGCGGGAACGGAGGGCTTGTTCTCTATCCCATCCGGGGACAGGTGGGTGGAGCAAGCTTCTCAATGGCCGGTGATCATCCTGTGGGATCCGCCCGTGAACACAGGATTGAAGCCAAGGCCATGGGAGGAGGAGTTGCCGGCGAAGCAGGAGCTGGAGACACTCACTGCACCCGAGGCCGAAGACTCGTGCACCGCCATGGAGCTAGGTGGTCTTGAGCCTGCTAGCCATGAGCTCATTCGTCTGAAGGCCAATTGCCGCGGCGAGGTGCTTGATGTGCTAGTAGACTCAGGTGCGAGTGAGGACTACATCGATCCGAGGGTGGTGATGAAGTTCCGATTGCCTACTCTCAAGCTCCATCGATGTCAAGTGAGGCTCGCCAACGGTTCACTGCAAGATGCGGGGACGGTCGTGCCTGACCTACGTTTCCGTATTGGACAATTCAAGGACCGGAGGCCTTTTACCGTCACTCAGCTGGCACCATACGACATCATCCTTGGCAAGCCTCGGTTGACTGCTCACAACCCTGCCATCGACTGGGTGTCTAACACCATCACCATTGAAAAGAGGGACGTCACATACACCTTGCAGCAACCCTCTAACATCGAGAGGACAACTCCCGGTGTCAGGTTGTTGTCTGCACTTCAACTCAAGCGGGAGTTACGCAAGGGCGCAATTGCTTACCTTGCCATCCTCAAGGAGGTTGAGGAGGATCCAACTATCCGTGCGATAGATGACCTCTCTCTTCCTTCGGGGGATCCCGAGTGGGTTGAACGGATGAAGGGGGTACTTCACAAGTACTCAGCCATCTTTGGCAAACTGCCAAAAGGTGTACCCCCATCCCGAGGTGTGGAACATGAGATTGAGCTGGAGCCTGGTGCCAAGCCCCCTTACCTACGTATTTATCACATGAGCCCTTTGGAGCTGGCGGAGGTCAAGCAACAACTAACGGACCTGATTGACATGGGGTTCATCCAACCTTCCAAGTCGCCGTATGGAGCACCCATTCTTTTTGTTCCTAAGAAGAATGGTAAGCTTCGTATGTGCATTGACTATCGGGCGCTGAACAAGATAACGGTGAAAAACCGCTATCCTTTGCCTCGCATTGACGAGCTGATGGATCAGCTTCATGGGGCGATGATATTCAGCAAGCTTGATCTTCAGAGTGGCTATTGGCAGATCCGCATTGCTGAGCAAGATGTGCCAAAAACCGCGTTCCGGACGCGTTATGGTCACTTTGAGTGGAAGGTTATGCCTTTTGGGTTGACCAACGCACCCGCAACTTTTCAGCATTTGATGAATAAGATTTTGCAGCCATATCTTGATAAGTTCGTGGTGGTGTACTTGGATGACATCTTGATCTTTTCAAAGACACCTGAGGAGCATTTGGAGCACGTGGCTAAGGTACTCGCGGTTTTGAGGGAGAATCAGCTTTATGTGGGGCTTGACAAATGTGCATTTGGGCTCAGCGAAATCGATTTCTTAGGACATGTCGTCAGTGCCGACGGCATTAAGCCAGATCCCAAGAAGGTGGCAGCGGTTACGGAGTGGCCGACACCTGGCACTGTGCGTGAAGTGCGAGGTTTTCTCAGTTTGACTGGTTACTACCGGCGCTTCATTCAGCACTATGCTCAAAAGGCGTACCCGTTGACGGAGCTCACCAAGGAGAGCATCAAGTGGCACTGGCGTGATGATGTAGAAGGTCGGGCCTTCGACGAGCTCAAGAAGGCATTGGTGTCCGCACCTGTACTGGTGACGCCTGATCCGAGCTTGCCTTATGAGGTCTACACCGACGCCTCAAAGTTTGCGCTTGGAGCGGTACTACTTCAAAATCAGGGCAAGGGCTTGCAACCCGTGGCTTATCTGTCACGGAAGCTCTCGCCAACAGAGCGCAACTACCCCACTGGAGATCGGGAGATGCTTGCAATCTACTACGCTCTACGGCAGTGGCGTTGCTATCTGGAAGGAGTTCCCTTCAAGGTCAACTCTGATCACCTGAATCATACTTGGTTCAACAAGAAGCATGATCTTTCTCGACGACAGGCCAAGTGGAGTCAGTGGATCGAGTCGTACTACAGTGGTACGGAGATTGCTTACAAGGAGGGAGCTAAGAATTTGTCAGATCCTCTGTCACGGCGCCCGGATCTCGCCTCAATTGAGCTTGCTACGGCATCTGTGCCTAGCAACTTGAAAGAGGAGATTCAGGCTGGATATGAGAAGGATCACTACTATGATGACGTGATGCCAGGTCTGTGGATGCATGATGGGTTGTGGTACTTCCAGGATCGCGTGGCTATCCCAGCAATTCCCGAGCTCAGGAAGCGCATTATTGCCGAGTGCCATGACTGTCCAAGTGCAGGACATCTTGGCCACACCAAGACCCTGCAACGTGTGGCCAGGAGATTTTGGTGGCCGCACATGAGCCGTTCTGTCTATTCTTATGTTGTGGCATGTCCTTCATGTCAGCGCAATAAGCCTGTGATGCAGCGACCTCTTGGTCTTCTGCAGCCTTTACCTGTGCCTACGGCAAAATGGGAGCAGATTACCATGGATTTGATCACAGATCTGCCTGTTACCAAGGAGGGGCATGATGCGGTGGTGACCTTTGTGGATCGCCTGACAAAGATGGTCCACTTTGCACCCACCACTAAGACTGCAGGAGCGGAGGCGATCGCCAACGTATTTGTGCGTACATGGTATAAGCACCATGGTTTGCCTCGTGTCATTATCTCTGACAGGGATCGGCGGTTTCTGAGCCACTTTTGGCAGGCATTGTTCAAAGCTCTTGGCACTGAGCTGCGGTTTTCTACAGCTTTTCACCCGCAGACTGATGGCCAGAGTGAGCGTGCGAACCGCACCTTGGAAGAGGTGTTACGCCACTTTGTTTCACCTCGCCAGGATGATTGGGACGATTACCTGGATTTGGCGGAGTTTGCTATCAATGATTCAGTCAGTCCTTCTACGGGCTACACGCCTTTCTATTTGGCGTATGGTCAGAATGTGTCCTCACCTATTGATTTGGCAGATGTGATCGTGCCAGCAGCGCAGATGCGTGCTCAGGAAATGACGGACGCAATTGAGCATGCCAAGGCCAAGCTTCGGGAGTCCCATGAGCGCCAAGCGCGCGCAGCCAACAAGGAGCGACAACACTACCTGTTCCAAGTCGGAGACAAGGTGAAGCTGTCCACAATCAACCTCAATTTACCATCCACGATGAGCAAGAAGCTCGCAGCTCGCTTCATTGGCCCCTTCACGGTGGAGAAGGTCATCAATCCGGTGGCCTACAAGCTGAAGCTTCCTGCTTCTCTCAAGATTCACCCTGTATTCCACATCAGCTTACTCCGGCCATGGAAGGAAGATGCGCAGTTCCCTGACCACAAAGGACACTCTGCACCCGTGCTCGTGTACCCTGATGACGACCAGTGGCTGGTAGACAAGCTCCTTGACAAGCGGCGTGAGCGAGTCGGCCGGCGCTGGATTATCAAGTACTTGGTCCGTTGGCTCAATTGTGGCCCAGAGGATGATTCATGGGAGCCAGCAAGCAACATTGAGCAGAGCTTGATAGATGAGTATGAAGCCTCTCATCATGCGACCCCAGAGCAGGAGGTGGCTACCCGCAGCACACGCAGGCAGGTGCGTCGACGTGGCTGATGGGTAAGCAACGAGGACGTTGCTCCTTGGGGAGGGGGCATGATGTAAGGTTGAAGGAACCGGAAGTTTCTGGAAGGCTCTAGAAGGTTCTGGATGTTTCCAGAAGGTTCCAGATGTTCCCGAAGTTCTAGAAGTCTCCGGAAGGATGTAGATGTTTCCGGAAGTAGTATGTTCTAGGATTGTCTAGAAGCTTCCTTGGTCCAGAATGTTCCAATTGTAGGCAGTTGAGGAGGCGTTGTAGGTTTTCGCCAAGGCTATAAATAGAGGGGGCCTCTCCTCACTCAAGAAGAAGTATTCACTTAAGAAGTCTTTCCATCAGACCTTTCAAGTCCTCGTAGCCTCGTCTATTGTGTGAAGCCTTCCCTTGGTAACTAACTGAGCCTTCTATACAACTACGGCCTACGTCGAATCGCTATAGAAGACCTTAGTTGCCAAAGGATCCGCCGACAAGGCGTGACAGTAGGGTACACACCCAAGCACAAAATGCATAGGAATACCATGATAGCAACTTCATGCGCGCGCATGCCCAGGCAATGGTTTGATTCGCCCTGCATATAAAAATGCAGTGCTTTCTGGTGTCCAGCTGAACCTGATTCATTGCAGTACGTGGCTGCTGCTGCAAGCATGCCTAATGAATGTCGTGATGTAGCTAGATATCCCTTTGGTTGCAAGTATACGCGGGGTTTTAATGTCCGCATTTGTATTCCTTGCTAGCACGCTGACTGTGCCGATAAGTGCCGGTGGCAGGTGCATGTTGACTGTGTTCACACTAGCATAGTATGAACACATGTGCAGTGTGAGGCTCGCGTTCACTGTTTGCATTGCAGCTGCAATCTAGCAACATATGGGTGCTCAGCTGTAGGCTGCCCCCTGCAGTTGAGCATCCATATGTTGTAAGATGTGTTGGAAGGTATGCTGTCCTGCTACTGTCTATGATGCACCACATGGCTGCACACTGCCTGCACTGCAGGTCACACCGTATGGCATATGTGTTGACCATGCGTGCTGCAGTGTCAGGTTGCATGTTACTGCAAGCAGGAGGCTTGCATGTTACTGCAGCATGAAGCATGCACATGCCACTCAAAATTTACTACAAAGCATGCTACATGGGGCCCATACTGCACCTTGTGTGACAGCAGCTTGCTGCTGCCGTCTCAGCTAATGCCATCACGTGATACAACCAGCTGTGATGGTGCCAGCATCTATTTGCACTGCACGCCACAGCACCCGTGCTACAGGGGATTGCCCGCTGCCACTGATTTAAATGCTTGCATTGAAGGATTTGTCCAGAAGGTAATTTCGACGTATTCAGTGCGAAATGGCTTCCAGTGTTTGCTCACCTCAGCAATGCTGGGTGGGTGTTGAGTAAAAGTATTGTCGCCAGCTCTGTGCCTTGTTTGGTACAACCATCATGAGACTGTTGAAAGAATCTTACAGAGATCAGTTTGCGTATGGTTTGTGGTGCGTGCGGTTGCCATTTGTACCAGTGGGAGCATCTGCTGGTTTCTGCCGGAATACGCCACCATGTGTTGTGAATGGTCACCAATACGGTATTGCGCAGTGTCTCAATGCTTTTTCAACTGCGCCCGGTTGTTGCTGTGTGAGTGCGCACACATCAGTGCATACGAATGGTGGTGTCGTGGCCCGGTCAACGCCTCACTGCTGACCGCAATGCTGTTGTCGTGTTTGTGCGTGAGCCTCACTGAGGCTGAGTCAGCATAGTACTGTTCAGGTGGCAGTAGATTGTTTGCAGTACATGCGTTGCTTTCTTGACTTGAAGACGCACGCCGTGCGGCAAGTTGGTTGCAAAAGTCAAGCACTTGCTGTTCAGGCAACGGTGCACCGTGATGGACATTCACGATTGTGCAGCAACCCCGGGGACTGGGCCAGTACATGCCATGTGGTGGCTTCTATGCGTTTGTCGCAGCATTCACATCATAATAATAATCAATCCTTGTAAGCCATACCTTTCGGCATCGGCAACCGCGCCTCACCCACTGGGGAGGCGGAAAGCAGACTGATTATTCTCTCTATTATCGGTGTAAGGTAGACCACCCAGACCCTTACAACCCTTACTAGGCAGCATGTTGGAATCACCCCATACGGTGGACTGCATACCTAGCAGGGCCGGTGTGTATATAGCCAGCAATCGACGGAGTCCTGCGGAGAGTCGCGAGGACAGTAGCAGCATCCTTCCTTCGGCTTTCGCCGACTGTATCCCTGAGTCCAGGGACATACTGCTTAGGCTCAGAATCGAACCTGCAACCTTTCGGCCACTGTTCCTCCGTCATCACCACTGCGCCACGTGTTGAACGTCCCGCGGAGCATTCACATCATGATGGTGCCATTGCATCTAGTGACCAGTCAAGTCAAACTTGTGTTTATGCTTCATGGTTATCTCTCAACAGCTGAACACACCTTGTAATCCCTCTATCTATCTATCAACAGCTGAATGCGCCTGTGCTGGCCGGCCCGTGCTGAGCTCTATGCTGAACCCTATTTTACCAGGTGTCTGGTGGCGTATGCCGCATGAACACACCATGTAACCCCTCTATCTATCTATCAAGCCTGTGCTGGTATCAGCTGCCTTGAGTCAGACCTGCTTTTCCTGAGCTGATGTCCGACGCCCGAGTTCAGCCAGTCACCTGTACTGCAACATGTATAGATTGCTGACACTGACACTGCTTAGACTACTGCTTGCATGATCAGATACTATCTGATACAACAACACTGCGTCATCATCGTCATCATGTTACCCATTAAGCCATAGCATCAACGCCATCGGCCCCGCGCCCCTCAGGAGCGGAAGAAAGAGGGAGCACTGCTCCATTGTGTTTGCAATTATTACGCACATCCCAAGCTTGGACAAGATACTCAGCAATGCTCCTAGATATCACTCGGCACACCCCCCTACTACCCCAAATATCATCAGAAACAAAACGCAACAACTTAGTGGATGCATCAGTCAACGACAACACATTGCGCACTTTTTCAGCGCCGCCAGCAACATCACGCAAAACAGACCGAATTTCATCAAGCATAGTATCCCTCTGAGCAGAAGTAGCGGGACAATCAAACATCAGATGTGACAAAGACTCAACACCCTGCCCACAAGCAGGACATGCTGTGTTAGAATCAGCTCTGCTGCCACCATAACGACTGGTACGCTCATGCACGCAAAGACAGCCCATTCGAACACGCATCAGCAACTCAATACCACGCGTTGGCGCACCAGAACACAAAAAGGGCCTAGCCCCTTTAAAACGCATGGTATCAGCATGTGTAGGGTGCACATGCGTGATGTAACGGCTCAAAGTAGAGTGCTGCAGTGATTCACAAACAATTCTGTCTGCATGCAGCTTCCTGACCCGACGGTTGATGTGATTCTTGCACGCATTAGCTCGATCAGCCGCCGCCTCAACATCCACACCATACTTGCAAAGCAAACTCTGCACATACTTATGCCAAGGTGTCACCGCAACAGCACCACTAGGGCGCTTCCACTCAGCTGAGAAAACCTGATGTGGCAAATGCGAATTCTGCATACGCTGGACCCTAAAGTAATACTCCATTGCCCTCTGATGAAGCCACATGTGCAATGGCTTCACACCCCATTCAGCCAGCAGGATCGAGGAGCAAGGACGCTCTTTGCCACAACGCATTGCGCATTTAATGATGTCAGTCTGCACTTTGTCAATCTGTTGCAGTTGCCTTGCAGTTGACGGAAACCAGACCTCACTGCCATATTCAACAATCGGGCGAACGCATGTAAACAGAATGATACGCTTTACTTCCATGCTGATGAGCCGGCTCTTCCAAACTGGCATGAGCCCACCCTTCACACGATGCACTTTTGCCAACATCTTCTCAAAGTGCGTATTCCAGTTGCAGGCATTGTTGAACCACAGGCCAAGGTAGCAGTACTCTGATACAACAGGCACAGTCACACCGTTCCAAACGATGCCAGAATCAGCAAACTGGCTGGGCTGTCTAGCTGGTGAGACATGCATGACAGCAGACTTCAAGCTATTCAGCTTGAACCGCCAATTACAACTGTATTCATAAACTGTTGCAGCCACAGCCTGAACCTCAGCCAGAGATCCGCACACAGCAACAAAGTCATCAGCCTGCATGGCTGCCACAACCTGACCAGCAGGTTCGTCACAAGGGCCCATAAGGGTGATTTCAGGGTGCTTTGCATGCACCTCATGCAGCAGATCATCAATGAAGTACAGGTACAGTGTGGGGGAAATAACATCGCCCTCATGCAAACCAAGGTCACATGTGAAGCTCTCAGTGACATGACCTTCGTGAGACACCACACGGCGCGCACCCTGATACAAGTTGTAGAGTACACGGAACATCTTTCCACGGACACCCTTGTCCCACAGCTTTTGAAAGAGCCCATCAAGCCACACTGTTGGGAAAGCCTTATAGGTGTCAACAAACAGCACATAAGAATCCTTCCCCTCAGCTTTTCTCCCACCCAACACCTCACTGAGCACACTCTGGTGGTCAGCACAGCTGCGCTTGGGACGAAAGCCGTTCTGGCTCTCGTGCAGCAACGGCGTTCCTGCTGCTGTAGCAGCAGTTACACGCTGCTGCTGCTGCTGCTGCTGTTGCTGCTGACGTGCCTGCTGCTGCTGCTGCTGTTGCTGCTGACGTGCCTGCTGCTGCTGCTGCTGCTGCTGCTGTTGCTGCTGCTGCTGTTGCGCCTGCTGTTGCTGCTGCTGCCGTTGCTGTGTCGTGCCCTCCGCCACTGACTTGCCTTCTGCAAACTTGATGAGGCGCTGGTTGAGAACGCTGGTGTAAAATTTGTAAAGCACGCTAAGCAGGGTGATACCACGGTAGTTGGTGGGGTCTGTCAGGTCACCCTTCTTGGGCATGTTCACAACTGTACCTGGCACCTGGTGCACCTGCTCAAGTTGCCACATCAGATTGCAGTACTGCAGTAACATATCTGCGGCCGCGCTGCCTCCATACTTGAGTAGCTCATTGACAATGCCCTCCTCAGCCGGGTTGCCGGCCTTGCCAGTGCGCAGCCTCTGCAGGCAGTCGGAAACTTCGGCGGCAGTGATGGGCAGGTCCAGCGGTGTGGCAGGGGAGTTAGCAGAGTCTTGCAAATACTGTTGCACATTGGCTGCAACACAAGACATGTGTGCAGCGTCAAACTGGGGGTTGGAGGAAGCAAATGCTGCATGGCTGCCAACGCGCTCATAATGACACTTGAAAGCATCAGCTTTCTCAGCTGGGTAGATGCCACATGCCCAGATGGATGCTGCATGACGCTGTAAACTGCCTCGCTGACATGCTTAGGGCACAGACGACGCACAAGCTGCCACATGTCTTTCTCTCCAAGCAGGCTGTCATCATTCATGCGATTTGTGTATGCAGAAGTAATGGCATGCTGGCACTGCTCTTTTGTACTGCTTCTCTGCTGCTTTGACCAGCTGTGTAGTAGCCTTCTGCTGCTGTTTGTAAGTAGCCCAATCTGCTACAAGCCCTGAGTTCTTGTAGCGCAGGTAAGCCTGCTTCCTGTCCTCCACAGCATCTGTGAGCTCCTGAGTCCAGCATGGGAAGGACTTGCCAACCCAAACCCTCTTGTAGCCAAAACTGGCGTTGACAGCATGACGAAGTGCTGCTAGCATCTGCTCGTGCGCTTGCTGCACTGCACTAGTTGCTGTAGTTGAGCCTGCAGAAGCCTGCTGCTGCAAAGTGGTGACCGTGGCTGTGTAGGCTACACCAAGCTGCGACAGAGCATCCTGATATGCCTCAAGTTCCGCTGACTGCTCCCCATTCTGCAGCCTGAAATCCTTGGGCTGTGCGTTGAGGCGCAGCACAACCTGTTTTGCAGGGCGGCGTACCACAGGCCTGACAATGCGGGCAAACACTGGCAGGTGGTCAGTAGCACCCACAGTATGCGGCCCAACTGTGGCTGTTGGCCTGGCAGCAGCTTGGCAGGGCATGGCAATGTCAGCAGAGGCAAGGATGTAGTCAATCAAAGAGCCTCGCCTGGTGCCGCCGTGCGACCTGTCACAAGTGATGTGCTGGTGAGGGGAGGTGGGGGCTGTGCGGGCATTAGGTGAGTAGAGGTTGACAGTGTTGAGCAATGAGAGGAGCAGGCGGCCGTTGTCATTGACGGTGCTCTCACCATGCATACCAATACTGCGTGTGATGAGAAAGACTATTTGCAAGTTGAGACCTAGGCGGAATATGCAAAATATGCCAGGAATCGAATAGGGTACCACATATAGAGCACCTCGTACAAAGTTTGGGGCACCCGGCCCGGCGGAAATTGCGCTCACGATTGGGGCCATTTCAAGCCTTTAATGCCACCGCATTGGCATTCTAAATACATTAAAAATGCGTTGAGCATGTTGGAGCCTGTATCGGATGTCTTGTCTGTGAGGCGCTGTAAAGTAACACTCAGGCGGCTGCGCCCATATCGTCCAGTCAAAATTGTACATCACAAGGACCCTCACTCACTGTGTATTGAATACAATATCTCGATCGTACTTGCTGTTCTTCGTCAGTGCAATGTTTGTTTTCACAATTCGGGCATGACCAAAACACATTTCCTCATCGCACGATATTTCAAACGAGAATCAAAGAACATAGTAAGCTGCAACTTGTGTGACTATGGCCTGTCTTCAAGGCTAGAGCAATGTGCTAGGCACGTCTTCGACAAGTGTAACAAAGCTACTGCAGAGCATAGGCAGGCCGTTTTAGACCTGCTGCGGCAAACAGACGACTTA
>CADDIJ020001004.1:0-35202 GCA_902809745.2 Tetradesmus lagerheimii | reverse complement strand
AGATGGTGCACAACGGCATCGAGTACGGAGACATGCAGCTCATCTCAGGTGGGTGCGAACAGATGACAGCATGCAGTGCCAAACAGGGCTTCATCCAGCGCGCTAAATGTTAATGTTTCGGGAAAAGCATCGGATGCTTGCTGCTGCTGTCCAAAGTGGCGTCACGTGCACAGCTAATGTGTGTGCGTGAACATTTCTGGGGTGGCCAACATCTCAGGTATGGCCAACCGGCTTATCAACAGCAAATGTACACTGCTGCTGCTGCTGCGCCTGCAGAGGCGTATGATGTGCTGCACGTGCTGGGTGGCCTAAGCAACGACGAGATCGCTGCTGTGTTTGCAGAGTGGAACCAGGGCGAGCTGCAGGTGGGGCTCGGGAATAGTGTTACATGATGAGCAGCTGTCGTGTTGGCATTGTATCAACATAGCAAGGGTATGGCCGCCGTGTTTGCAGAGTGGAGTAGCAGCAGCTGCTGACGGTACTTTTCAAATCCGCTTGCTGCTGCCGCTGCCCCATTGCGCAGTCTTTCCTGATTGAGATCAGCGCCATCGTTCGCTGCCACAGCAGTCTGCTGCACAAATGCTGTGCGCTGATCACCTCTGCTGCTGCTGCCAGGTTGCCACATTGCGCATTACTCATTGATCCAATGCCCTTGCTGCTGCTGCTGCCGCGTTTCGCAGTCGTTCCTGATTGAGATCAGCGCCATCATCGCTGCCAAGTTGCGAGATTGCACTTTCAAAACTCACTCAAAGGATGCTGCTGCGGTCGCTGCTGCTGCTGGGTCTGCTGCTGCTGCTGCATTGCGCAGTCGTTCCTGATTGAGATCAGCGCCATCATCGCTGCCAAGAAGGACGAGGAGGGGGGAGGCTTCCTGGTGGACAAGATCGTGGACAAGACGGGAGCCAAGGGCACAGGTGCGCGTGTCCAGGCGTTTTATCCAGGCAGTTTGTGAATGTTTTGGGTTAGTTGAGGCTACGGATGACGGGCATGGACACGTGGGTGTGTTTGTCTAGCTTCATGTTTGTGGATGTCTATGCAATACAATGTGCTGCATTTCCATGCGCTTTATCGCCTGAGGGAGGGGGTTTTGGTGGACAAGATCGTGGACAAGACGGGAGCCAAGGGCACAGGTGCGTCTGTTTGTGTTTCAGCTGTCCAGGCAGTGTGTAAATTGTTGGCCAAGCGCTCTGCAGCGCCTGGGCTAGTTGAGGAGGGTGGCATGGACCTTAGATGTGTTTGTCTAGCTCATTTATGTGGATGTCCATGCAACACAAAGCGCTGCATTGCCATGCGTTTTATCGCCTGAGTGATGTGGTCTTGGGGACAATATTGTGGATATGACAGAATCGAAGGGCACGGGTGTGGGCAGAATGATGGTTGCACTGTATCACCTAAGGTGTTGGCTCCTGCTTGTCAGAATTGTGGGGAAAATTGAATCAGAGGGGACAGATCTAACTGTGCCCTTTGCTTCAAGTACTCCCGCAAACTCGTCAAGCAGGAGCCAAAACTTTGGGTGATACAAGCAACATGGCAGTTCTGGATGTTGCGCCAGCTGCTGTCGTACGCTGGACGACCTTTTTTTGAAAGTTCATCAGGGTCAACATGTATGTTTTGTTTTGCTGTCGCTGCGCCAGTGGACTGTGCAGCAGGCTGCTGAGCTGTCAGTTGCTGCCCTAGCGATCATCTGTCCCTGGACGGCTCATGTGCAAATGTTGCTCACCATCAAAACATATATCTGGCTGTCACGCAGGCAAGTGGACTCAGCAGCAGGCTGCTGAGCCGTCTGTTGCTGCCCCCACCATCACGCGATCGCTGGACGATCCTTTATATGAATATCAGCCTGTTTTAACGTAATTGTCTTGCCGTCCTGCAGGCAAGTGGACTGTGCAGCAGGCTGCTGAGCTGTTGGTTGCCGCGCCCACCATCACGGGATCGCTTGACGACTGCCTGTATGAACATTCATACGTGTCAACAATCATTGTCAGTTGCCGCCCTCACCATCACATCATCGCTGTACGACTTCTGTTAAAACATCCATCTGCAACAAAACATGTTTCTTGCTGTTGCGCAGGCAAGTGGACTGTGCAGCAGGCTGCTGAGCTGTCTGTTGCTGCGCCCACCATGATCTTATTGCTGCATGGCTTCATTTTGAATGTTCACATGTTTCAACACATCCTTGTTTTGCTGTCTTGCGTTGGCGCAGGCAAGTGGACTGTGCAGCAGGCTGCTGAGCTGTCGGTAGCCGCCCCCACCATCACGTCATCGCTGGACGGCCGCTACATGTCTGCGCTGAAGGACCAGCGTGTGGCTGCATCCAAGGTTTTCGGCGAGCTGGGGCTCAAGGTGGGTATGGTTTCAAGGAATTATACCAAAGGCAAGGGTCGTGGGTGTGGAACAAAGCTTCAACTGGGGTTTTATCAGCCCTCGGCCTGGGACCAGCGTGTGTGGCTGCATCCAAGGTTTTTGGCGAGCTGGGGCCAGCGTCAAGTTCTTAGTATAACATAATAGTCAGCACAGTTTGACCTGCATGCCCGAGGAGCCAAACATTCTTATCCATTCAGATTGCAACACACGCATGTGCTGGCATGGGATTGTCCTCAGGCTCAGCCTTATCTGTCATTTGAGTGATATTCCGTGCATTAGCTAGGACATATACACGCGCTTTCACATAAAGAGCTGCTTGCAACTTGAGGTTGAAACACTATAGCTACAGTCTTGGCTGACAGTTGTGGTGTGATGAATGTGTGTGGTGTCTGCTGTTGCTCCCTTGCTGGGCTGCGCGTTCTCTGCCAGGTGATTGCCGTTGCCAACCTGTGGTCTCTCACAGGTGCAAAGACACTGGTGACCACCCGGCAAAGAACGTGCAGTGTTGCCCCCTCATTAATCCCCCGGCAATGAACGCCAGTTGATGCCCCATGATATGATTATGGTCATGGCTCATTCGGGCTGGTATCTGGCATGCAAGCCTCTATGATAACACCACTTAGCGTAGTGTATGCTGCGCAACTGCTGCTTGTTGTGCCCCCGGTGCCAAGTGCGGGGCTGGTGTGTGCAAAGGCTCAGCTGGTGGCTTGATGCGATTTCTGACGGCTGGAGATACCACTGGTATGTGTGTGGTTTTGCCCCCTTGTTTGCTTGTGCAGGCGCCCGCTGCTGTGGCTGGCGTGGACAAGGCTCAGCTGGTGCCGCCGTTCAATAAACGCAGAAACATGCATCTTACGCGTATTGGGACTTGCTCGCTGTTTTTGCGTTTGCAGGCACCCGCTGCCGTGGCTGGTGTGGACAAGGCCCAGCTGGTGGCTGACGTGCGCGCTGCGCTGTACTGCAGCAAGATCTGCAGCTACGCGCAGGGCATGAACATCATCAAGGCCAAGAGTGATGAGAAGGCCTGGGGCGTGGACCTGGGAGGACTGGCTCGCATCTGGAAGGTGGGCAGGCATTAGTAACATGTTACTTTTGTGTTATAAAATGCAAATGAGGCGTATCTACATCATTAAAGCGAAGAGTGATGAGAAGGCGTGGGGCGTGGACCTGGGAGGACTTGCTCGCATCTGGAATGTGGGCAGGCGTTGAGGATTATATGTGATCTGTTATCATGCATCTCAAATGGGTTCTTTTTCGAGTAATTAAGAAATGCAACAGAAAGCATGGTGCGTGGGCCTGGAACGGCTGGCGCCATTGAGGACATTTGTTATGACATGTCAAAAGAGCTTAGGCGCCTGCTTCCCCACTGCTGCTGCTGACCCAGCAGTGCTGCTCCATGTTGCTATGCTTTGTGGGTGGCTGATTGGTTTTCTGGCTGTACCTTAAAAGAGCTTAGGCGCCTGCTTCCCCACTGCTGCTGCTGACCCAGCAGTGCTGCTCCATGTTGCTATGCTTTGTGGGTGGCTGATTGGTTTTCTGGCTGCTTCCCCACTGCTGCTGCTGACCCAGCAGTGCTGCTCCATGTTGCTATGCTTTGTGGGTGGCTGATCATCCGTGCTGGCTTCCTGGACCGCATCAAGCAGGCCTACCAGCGCGACCCCAACCTGCCCTCGCTGCTGGTGGACCCACCCTTCGCCAAGGTGCGCAGAACATTGAGACGCTTGCGCCTGTTTCGCTAGATCTGCACCGCTTGATATGGTTGTGTGCATGCTTGTGCTGCTTTTTGAACTTTCTCTGGTAACCGCTAGCTGCCCTTGCTGCTGGTGGACCCTCCCTTCGCCAAGGTGCGCACAACTCCGGGGCGTTTGCTGCGGTTTCGCTAGCCAGTTCTTGACACGGTTGTGCTCATGCTTGTGCTGCTGTTTGACTGAGGAGCGTGATGCAGCCTGCTGGCGCTTGCTGTTGAGCCATGCTCAACTCTAAATCACACAGCAGCAGATGCAGAAGCTCAATCTGCACTTCTGCCTTCTGATCTTGCTTCCCTTTGCAGGACTTGGCGGAGCGTGACGCAGCGTGGTGGCGCGTTGTGGCGCTTGCTGTTACATGTAGTATAAACACACAAAGGCACATGCAGACGCTCAATCTGCACTGCTGCCTTCTGTTGTTGCTTCCCTCTGCAGGACCTGGCGGAGCGTGACACAGCGTGGCGGAGCGTGACACAGCGTGGCGGCGCGTTGTGGCGCTTGCTGTTACATGCAGTATAAACACACAAAGGCACATGCAGACGCTCAATCTGCACTGCTGCCTTCTGTTGTTGCTTCCTTTTGCAGGACCTGGCAGAGCGTGACGCAGCGTGGCGGCGCGTTGTGGCGCTTGCTGTTGAGCCATGCTCAACTCTAAATCACACAGCAGCAGATGCAGAAGCTCAATCTGCACTTCTGCCTTCTGATCTTGCTTCCCTTTGCAGGACTTGGCGGAGCGTGACGCAGCGTGGTGGCGCGTTGTGGCGCTTGCTGTTACATGTAGTATAAACACACAAAGGCACATGCAGACGCTCAATCTGCACTGCTGCCTTCTGTTGTTGCTTCCCTCTGCAGGACCTGGCGGAGCGTGACACAGCGTGGCGGAGCGTGACACAGCGTGGCGGCGCGTTGTGGCGCTTGCTGTTACATGCAGTATAAACACACAAAGGCACATGCAGACGCTCAATCTGCACTGCTGCCTTCTGTTGTTGCTTCCTTTTGCAGGACCTGGCAGAGCGTGACGCAGCGTGGCGGCGCGTTGTGGCGCTTGCTGTTACCAACGGCGTGCCTGCGCCCGGCATGATGGCCAGCCTGAGCTACTTCGACACATACAGGAGGGAGCGCCTGCCCGCAAACATGGTGCAGGTGCGCTGCTGATGTTGGTTGGCTGCAGTTTTGTTGTTGTTGAGAAGTTGCTGTTGTATTGCATCATGACCTACAGGGAGCGCCTGCCCGCAAACATGGTGCAGGTGCGCTGCTGTTGGTATTTTACAATTTTCTTATGATAAGTTGCTGTTTTAATGCATCATCACACACAGCCGGCGCGCCTGCCTGCAAACATGTTGCACGTGCGCTGATCATATAGATCAAATGCCCAGTACGGTTGCAGGGTTCGAGCCACTGGCTGTTTGAAAGCCCGTGGTCTCACCCTAAAACCTGGACCTGTCACATTGTTGCGCCTGATGGCGAGTATATAGTTGCTCCAGTACTTTGCATACTCCAGCCTGTTGATGGACGTATGTCCAAAACCGGTCGCCAAGTGTAAGAGTACTGTGTACCAGCACACCACCTCGTTTGAACTGCTGCTGCGCGCTGTGATAGCTGTCGTCGCATGCTTCCCTCACTTGAACTTCTTGTGGTGATGGTGCTCTGCAACCCTGTTGTCTATTATCAGACGTTGCTGTCTTGGATCATCACATACAGGGGAAAGCGCTCGCCCGCAAACATGGGGCAGACGCGGTGCAAGTGGGCTGCCATTGCTACTAGGGTACTCTGCGCTGCCGATGATGATGATCATGAATTACATGTCGTGTTTCCTTGTATGCCACCTTTAGGCATCAACTCCTATGATGATGAGAAGTTGTTTCAGTGTGGCCGCGCACCAATCAATACCCGCTGCTGTTACCCGCTGCTGCTGCTGCAGGCCCACCGCGACTCCTTCTGGTTCCCACACTTGCCAGCGCACCAAGCACTGCCTGTTCCACACAATCGTCGTTTATGAACTGCCTGTTTGACCGCCCTTATTGTTTGCTGCTGTTGTTGCTGCTGCTGCAGGCCCAGCGCGACTTCGTTGGCTTGCACACCTGCTGCGCACCAAGCGCTGCTTGTCCCACACAATGCACTGCTTTTGAACTGCCTGTTTTGTTGTTGGTTGCTGCCGCTGCAGGCCCAGCGCGACTTCTTCGGTTCCCACACCTGCTGCGCACAAAGCACTGCGCGTTCCACGCAGTCGACATTTTCTGGGCTGCCTGACTGACCGCTTTTATTGTTTGCTGCTGTTGCTGCTGCTGCTGCAGGCCCAGCGCGACTTCTTCGGTTCCCACACCTACCAGCGCACCGACAAGGAGGGCTGGTTCCACACCGTGTGGGATGAGAACTTTGGCAGCGCTGACAGCATCACCACAAGCGCATACAACCGCTAAACGGCTAAAGTGTGCGAGGCTCCGAGGCCGGACAAACAGCACCACTGGCAGCGGCCCGCGTTGTGCTGCTGTGACGACAGCAATGCGGCCAGCGAGTAATTGACTGCGCAGTGGATAGTGTGTGTTGAGCCGAGCGGCAGGGGTGGCAGCGGCAGTTGGAGCATACTCTGCTAGCGCTGCTGCGTCTGGTGTGCAGTTGTGGCAGAACAATCCGCTTGGAAGTGATGCTGTTTGGGGTTGTGCCAACACCCTTGTACCTGACAGTGGCACAGCACTGCAATTGTGCTGCACCAGCCTGTGCTGTTTGCACAGGTTGAGCTACTTGCTAGCAGCTGTGTTTCAGGACCGCGTGCGCTGTTGTGCTGGAGTCAATCAAGCCATTTCTCTGCTGAGTGCTGTCTTGTAACAGCAGCAGCACTATTGTACCTTGTTATGTACTGTTTACTGTCGTTTGCTGCAGTGTTGTACTGGGCTGCGCGTATGATAGCGTGGCCCACTGTTCTTGATGGTGTGGATCGCTCACATTCTGTTGCATTTGCAATTGGGTGCATGGTCTTTGATCTGGGTGGAGGTGCTGCAGCAACACATCCCAGCTGGGATGTGTTTCAGCGATAGCTGGCAACTCATCCATTAGAGCTACAGCAAGGCACCTACAATTATTCGAGAATGGGAACATCATCAAGCTGTTCCAATAGTTGTACTGGACGTAAAAGGGATGGAACCTCCAGGACGGCCTGTGCAGATTGGCGGGAGATCTAGTCAGACACCCCATGTCACCCACGACATTTTTGCCAGTTCAATCATGTCGAACGTCCTCTTTACTTCACAAGCTCTGCAAATCGTTCTGTCGCATGATCTACAGAGCCTTATCCGGCAAAAGCGAAGCTAGCAGAAGTTGTGTCAGGTACCCACGTCAGTAACACAGTTAACAACAAAGTGCCGATCCAAACAAATTTGGCCGTTTCAGCCGCAAGTGACTCAGCTGTAGCTCAAATCAACGACGGCAGCGAAAGTATAGTTCGTGGTTGCAGACACTGTTGCAACATATGCCTCCCAAGCACACTGGACAGCGGGGCGCCCAGTGCTGCTTGGCAACTGTGGCATGTACAGCATTGATGCTCGATATCACCGCTCGCTTGGGAGACCGAAACCAGCTCCTACACCAGCTCTCTTGTAAGTTTGACTCAGGGCATGGTCATGCTCACTGCAGCACGAGACAACATGCAGTACAGTGTGTGGTGTCACATGCGGCTGAATGTACAGTGCTGCACGCATGCCCATCAGTGCGCACCTACGCATATACTTGATGAACCATTGGTCATGCTTGGCATATCAACGTCATGTCACGGTGGTTGCAAACCACGGGTCTACACATCTACACACAGCATAACATACGGGTCCATGTGATCATCCCAGGGCCCGGGCTGCAGGAAGAGTGTGCCGCACCTTCAACTGTGCAGATGTGCACACATGCGCTCATTGGCGTCCGACGGCAAGGTCTGGTACGACCATGGCAATGTATCCCAGCATAAATGACAAATCAAGCTACTCAAGCGCTTCAAGCGCTCGACTGAGTCGAGGTTAGCCTTGACAGTGTCACAAGTGGCTACAGTTGACAAATGGGGTGCGCTGACACACGACATGGCCAACAAAGCTAGCTAAAAGTGCAATTGAGTCACATCGCCAGTGCTGAATGCCGTCTGACCACACGCTGTGGCTACGCTACACAGCCGTAAGAAATGAACTAGTACAGATCAGTACAATGAACTGTCAGATAGTGCAGTAAATTCACTAGCAGTGTACTTCGGTAGCCGCTCACCAGAGCCCATGTTTTGTACCAAGTTGCCGGCAAATGGCCTGTAAGCGCATGCCTTGCAACATTTACAGCCATGACAGAATTGCATTGCAGTAGCCTCTGCAGCCGCAGACATGTGTCTTCACACCATGATACACAACAATGACCAAACACTGATCAAAAACAACAGCACTCAGCAGCACTAACAGTATTCACAGTAGCACCCAAGACTTTGGCAAGGCGTGTTGCACCGTCAGGTGCCGATAGTGGTGTGCCTTGTGCCTGTTCACGGGCATCTTAACTTTGACACATATACAACACCCCGAATCAACGCCACGCGCTATCTACAGGTAATGCATTACAACATCTTCCGCTGGGCTCAACTATGCAACTGGCACCCACGGTGATTAGCAGGCCCCAACGTCCTGCTGCAATTTTGTTGTGCGGCACCTCCTGTTGGCCCTGGTAGGGCAGCGGGTGCTGCGGTGTCTTCCGAATAGTTTCTTGACACTGTTGAGCCTGCAGGCCGCAGCCATCGCATACCAGTGCTTCAGCATCACTTGTTTGAGCGGTACGCTGCCCATACGCCCTGCATGCGGCTGCGCTGGCCAGCGGTGAAGGAGCTCATGCAGGCGTCTGGGGTGTAGTCCTGCAGCAGCAGCAGCAGCAGCAGCAAACATGATATTGTCGATGAGCTCTAGCCCGTCGTCATCATACATAACCTGCTGCTTTACAGCAGAACACTTTGATCATGAAGTTCATGATCCCAGCAAGCTGAACTTCCCGGTCTTCACCATTGCACCATGAAGTATTTACTGAGGTTTGGCCCTGGCAGTCCTTGCATGACTCCTTCTTGGCGCATCCCATGCAGCTTCACAGCACGGCAATTCTTAGCACAAAGTTCACACCCCCAACAGCAAGAACTTTCAAAGTGGCAGCCCTCACCATGAATTTCTCATATAGGTCTGGACCCTGGGCGTCCTTGCAGGAGTCCACCTTAGCGCATCACATGCAGCTGAACAGGCAGGCAAACACGACCATGAAGTTCATGGTCCCATCAACATGAACTCCCATTCCTCACCAGGAAGTTCTCAATCATATCTGGCCCCTGGCTGTCCTTGCAGGTCTCCACCTTGACGCATCTCATGCAGCTTCACAGCAATGCAAATCTGACCATGAAATTCACCATCCCATGGACGTGAACTTCTCAATGCTCACCATGAAGTTTCGATTAGTTCTGGCCCCTGGGCGTCCTTGCAGGATCCCACCTTGGCGCATCTGATGCCGCATGTGAAGCGGCTTCAAAGCAAGCAAAACACAAAGCTCATCATGAAGTTCACGGCCCCATCAACAAGAACTTCCCAGTTCTCACCATGAAGTTCTCGATCAGGTCTGGCCCCTGGGCGTCCTTGCAGGAGTCCACCTTGGCGCACTTGTAGTTGGGCTCTTTCACCGCTGGCGTGTTTTTTTTACGAAGTGACCACTCTTGGCGGTGTCCGAGCTGCCACAGCCACCCTGCAGCAAACCACATCGGCGATGAGAGGCAGAGCACGATGATGTGACCGCTCACCACTGAGATCAAATGCCGGTAACTCAATTGATGCGTGCTCTGTGGTGTGCTGTGTGGCTTTTATTGCTAGTGCGCTATGCTTCACACGCAGCGCCTACTGAGCATTCACGACTGCTAACACACCTGCTCACACAACCAGTGGGTTATTTCCTCACCTGGAAAGTTTGGTAGAGGCCAGCCCAGTGCCCCACTTCATGCACCGCTGTGTCACCCAAGTTGTAGCCCTTGTAACTGCCGCCATTGATTGTACTGTGCAGCAGCACCACGCCATCCAAGCTACTGCTCGCATTGTACTTCCAAGGGAAGGTGGCCCAGCCAAGGGTGTTACTGCTGCTGCTGGGGTCCTTTGGCTCCCATGTGTAGATGTTTAGGGTTCTGGCAGTGCCTTTACGCAGCTGGCGCTTGATGCTGGCTTCTTCGCTGGTGTCTGAGTCAGCGTAGAACAGTGCTGTTGAGTTGGTGCTGTACCATGTTGCGTTCGCCAGGGTGAAAGTGAAGGTGCCGGCATAGGCTGCGTTGAGCGTGGCAATCTGGTTTTTGATTTGTTCCTGTGAGCAGAGGAGGCAGCAGAAAGGAACGGTTGTGACAGCATGGGTGGCCCTGCTGTGCTCAGCAGCAGGCTGCTGACAGAGCTGGCAGGCCCTAACTGACATAGTTAGGCAAATTCACTGCGCAGTCACTGCATGCTAGGCTAGCATGCTAGCAGCAGCGCCTGTTACAGGTGAACTTGCAGCAGTGCTGGCTTGGCATGCTGCTGCACAACTCAACTTGTCAGAACTGTTCATAGCCTATGAGTCAGTGCTGACTCAGCAGTGGTTGAACCACTTCTGAAAGTGTCAATGTCAATACAAGAAGACGCTTCGTGGCAGGCAAGTCTGTGCTCAGGCTGCCGTGGCAGGGTTTGACTCAAACTCACATGTGTCACCATGCCCTTGGTTTTGTTTGAGTGACTCACCTGTGTCACCATGCCCTAGGTTTTGTTCAACATCAGCACATGAAAGTACACTTCAACAACCGGCGCTTGTGCAACCAACACATCTTCTCCACGTGCACTCAGCTGCTGCAACTTTTGTTGGAAATGACGCTCATTTGCTGCACGAAGACTCTTGCTGCCTTCTGCTGTCCCGCAAGCCCTCCTGCCAATGGGTGCAGCTGCTGCAGCTGCTGCTGCCACTAAGTATTCCTCGCCAGCTGGGATAACAGGCTGGACAGATTGAGCTGTGCTAAGCAGAGCAGCTGCAGCAGCGTCTGTTGCACTTGTGACAACAGCCTGCTGCTGCTGCTGCTGCTGCTGGAGCTTGCGGGAGTGGTGAGGGTGTGCCAAGGCAGGCTGGATGACTGCCAGAAGGCAGGTGACCAGCAGCAGCAACAGCAGCCAGCTGCGTCTTGTGCATGCCATCGTGTTGACAGGCATTTAGGATGCGCTGCTGTAGATCGTGCTGCTGCTGCTGCCGCTGCTGGAGGGCTGAACTTGAGCCTGACACACAGCCTGACCACTGGAGCCAGCAGAGGACTTCTGCAGGCAATAGACCCGGCAGGGCAGCAGTATGATTGAGGCATTTGCAGCGATCAAACAGCAGCAGTTACACATACTTGGCTGCTATTGCGATGCGGAGCTTCAAGCATCCTGATAGAGAACAGGACTGCAGTGCAGAAGCCCTTTGTAACCCGTGGCGGGTACATCTGCCAATGGCTCCACGTACATCTCGATAGCAATTGCAATGTTGCTCATCATATCATGCGGTAGGTTTGTCCGTGTATGTCGCGTCCTGAGCATCATGAAGGCCATCACTCTTCTTCCTCGGGAGGGCAATAGCAGACGCAGCGAGCACGCAGAGAGTGCTGCAAAACTCACCTGGTAGTTTTCAAACGCGGTAGGTGGCCAAGAAGCTCTTGAAAGGAAATGGTGGAAGCCTGCTGAGCAGTCTACCGGCAGCCCAAGCTGAGGAAGAAGACGCTGCCGTTCTGTTCAGCACGTGCAGCCGACCATACTGGACAAAATTGAAGTGCACTGGTTGCTGATCTTTGCTGAACATGTCTTGGGCTTGGTTGACCGCGGCAGGTGATGACAACACACGAGGTTCACTCGTAGTTTTCAGTCACACAAGAGACTGCGCGGGGCCTTCAACGTCTAATTACAAATTTAGAAGCATTTTCTAATGCTTTGTTGCTGTTGATATGCAGTGAAAGCGTCATCTGGTGACTACTGTTGCCCTTCGCGCGACCTTCAGTTTGAGCCTGTGCTGCTGCTGCACCCTGTGCAGCCATTGGCACTCAGGGTGGACGCAGCTGTGGTAGTTGCACGGGAATCGCGAAAGGATGCTACTCAAGTGCTGCACTCGAACCCCCAAGGGCGACAGGGCTGTACATTTGGTCACATGTGCAGCACTACCAGCAGCACCAGAGCCTGCCAGGCAGTGCCTGCAGCAAAGCAGGTGTATTGCTTGACCAGACTGCAGCATACGCTACATGCTGTGTTACCAAAACAGCTGTCCCATACGCATCGCGACCACCACCATCACACTTGTAGCGCCAATGGTGAATGCACAGCGACTCACCCCTGGGTTGCAGCATGGTGCCAGCGAAAAGGATTGCAGGATGCTCGATAATGCAGCAAGATGCAGTTCTCACAGTTCTAGACGGGGCCCCCGCCACCATGGCTGAATATGCATGCGCCTCAGACTTCTGCTTCTCCTCGCATGGTTCCAGCGCGGCTGTCGCTGAACGAGTCAAACTGCACACAACGCATCAGTCAAACATCTGCCTAACACGACAGCTGTATAAGCAGCACATAACAGAAGTCACAGCACATTTCGACATGCCCTGTAATCTTGCACCCATTGCAGCTTCAAAGCACAAATGCTTCGTGCATGGGACAGTCCCATCTACCAGCAGCAGCTAGATGTTATTCAGCACTTTTTCTGAAGCCCCAGCATGCAGGACACGCCGCCATACCAGCCACACACATCACTGTGTAATCCATTTGCACAAAATAGGACCCTAGGTAACTGCTGCTTCTATAGCCCCAGCTCCAACATACCCACGCCGCCATACCAGCGAATACATCACTGTGTAATCCATTTGCACAAGATGCAAACTTTGAATCAATGCTGATGTGCTGAATCTGCCAGGCAGCACATCATTGCAGCGCAGCTGGCAAACAATACAAAATTAATCTACATGACATACGACTGAAATCCTAGAGCATGCAATGGCAATGCTTGACGATGATGATAAGGCAGGAGCTGCTGTGCCAGGCTTCCTCTGGCGATATGAAAATAGTACTGCTGAACGATGCGGGGGGCATGCAAGCATGCCAGACAGTCTGCTATTTCTTGCGAATCAGGCAGAAGGCACACTGTACAGCAAGCCAGATTCTTTATGGTGGGCAGAGGGTGCTTGAACAACACTGCTGCCGCAGCAAGTTGCATGCTTTCACAACCAATACACAGCCAAGTGCACAGCACAGACAGTGCAGCGGCAGGGACACGACAACAACAAACACATCCAACAGAAGACCAGGAGTGGATCCTGTTGCAACAGCAAGCACAGTATCCTCCTGGGTCAAGCAGGCTCATTCTACACTGTATTCTGGCACTTTGAATCATAACCACAAGCTGATTGACGATACTATGTAATCCAGGGTCCCCTCCGTATCCCCACCCAATCGCACGGCATATGTGTTTGTATCTAATACTGCCGCAGTGCTAAATCAGTACCGGATGGCCACGAGCTCACCGCAGGGCACGTCCCACATTGCCGCCTCGCAGCATGCCTCCCAGTCCTCTCAGAAGCTCTTGGGCCGGCTGCCCAGCCCACTGGCCACCACACACTCTAATCCACCCATCTACTGTTTTTTTGCGGGGCACACATCTGAGCACGCCAGCAACTGTTGGCACAGACCTCAGCTGCACAACAGCTACAGCAGGTCGCTGCACACAACAAGCAGCAGCTGGCCACCAGCTCACCACAAGGCGCGTCCCACATCGCCGCCTCGCAGCAAGCCTCCCAGTCTCCGTTGAAGCCCTCAGGCTGGGTGCCCAGGCCACTGGCCACCATGTGCGCTGCTACTGCTGCCATGAGCTTGACTGACACCTCGCGGATGTGGCTGAAGGAGGGGAAGAGGAAGCCACGATGCACCTCCTGCAAGCTGGTCATGCCTGCAAGCATCAGCACAAGGAATGCCCCGTCAGACAGCGTATACAAACTGCCGTTGGTTCATGTATATGCCACAGCTGGCGTGAACGGCGACAGCAGAACACATTGCAGATGAGGCTGAAGGAGGGGAAGAGGAAGCCACGCCGCACCTCCTGCAAGCTGGTCATGCCTGCGAGCGGCAGCACGAAAAACGACCATCAGACAGCATACACAGAATGTCGTGAGCCCCACGCCACATGAAGTTCATGTGTATGCCATTGCTGGCGGGACGGCAGCAGCAGCACACATTGAACCCCAGCAGGAGGAGGGGAAGAGAAAGCCGCGGCGCACCTCCTGCAAGCTGGTCATGCCTGCAAGCAGCAGCACGAGGAATGCCCCGTCAGACAGCATATACAAACTGCCATGGGTTCATGTGTATGCCACAGCTGGCGGGAACAGCAGCAGCACATTGCAGATGCGGCTGAAGGAGGGGAAGAGGAAGCCACGCCGTACCTCCTGCAAGCTGGTCCTGCCTGCAAGCAGCAGCAGCAGCATACACCGTAGGATTAGTTTGCGTGTGTGGCTGACAAAGGGAGGGGGGAGGGGTTAGGCATGAGCGCACCTGCTGCAGACTTTGCATTTTGCAGAACATCATGCCACACAGTGCGTGAAGCGCACCTATAGGCACGTTCAAGTGTCTGCGCGTATTTGCTGTATAAAGATTGGAGGCGGCAGCGTCACAGGATGCAGCTGGAGGCACAGCAAAGCACTAGGGCAGTGAGAAAGCACCCTGCAGACTCCGAATTTCAGAGTGAGTGGCATACTAGCTGTGAATGCTGCTGCTGCTGCAAGCAACCCTGCGGACTCTGAAATTCACAATATAACACAGCACGCTTACCTGCCAGGGCCTCAGCCGCCACCAGGAACACGTCATTGGGGATGGTCTTGGCGCGCGTCAGCACAGCTGCGTGGCCAACTGCTGGGAACACGTACGCATTGTTGGCCTGTATGCAGGTGCGCAGCAGACAATGGCGGAAGCGAGTTAGCCGCTTGGTTGGCATCAGAATGGCATTTGCCTGTAACACTGAGGGTCAGCAAAGTGCAGCACGGTTGGCTGCTGGCGATCACTGCATGCATAGAATTGGCCTGCACATACAAAGGCCTATATGCAGCAAAACAAGCGGACAAGGTATTCCTGGAAACTGGTGCCTACACACCATAAAGTCGAACAAACGAAAGGTGGCACCAAGTCACCTGTGCTGGGTGGCACTCCTGTCCATTGATGCACAGCGGCTGGAAGGGGCTGCCGCTGGCAAACAGCACGCTGCTGTGGCTCCACTGCAGCGCATCTGCAAAGCTGCACTCACTCTTGCAGGTGGGGTTGCTCAAGGGGAATATGATCGGCTGCGCGTTGTATTCACACATCGCCTCCACAACTTGCTGCGTAAAGGCATTGTGAATTGCACTGACGCAGATCAGTATAGTGGGCTGCAGGGTGCGGATTGCGGACAGTAGGTCTGGCAGCGGGCCCACTCCTGCATGTGCAAATGGCGCCTTGTGGTGCGCGAGCGTGCCTGCTTGCGCATCGGCCCTCTCAGCACAGATGAGTCCTTTGCTATCCATGAACCAGCAGTGCTGCCGAGCCTCTTCGCTGCTCATTGGCAGGCCGGCCTCGCTGCTCTGCTTTACAAGGGCCTGCGAGATGGGACGAAAAGGAACAAACAGAGGCAACGTGACAAAACCAGATCACAGTAAGAAGGCAAGAAGCAGGATGCAACAAACACCCGTACCGTGCTCGGAGGAGGCTCAGGTAGGGGTCGTGCTAGTCCATTGCTGTTGCCTTAGCCACACACGTCCTCTCAAGCCATGACACACAGACACTCACCCCAGCATAGCCCACTCACTCACTCACCTGCGAGATGAGCTCTCCAATGCCAGTGCCTGCCTCCCCAGCTCCGAAGAACAGCACGCGCTGCTGCGACAGGGGCTTGCCGACTGCGCGCAGTGCTGAGAGAATGCCTGCCAGGGTGATGCAGGCGGTGCCTTGGATGTCGTCATTGAAGCAGCCTGCGCAAGCAGCCACCATATATGCAGCAGAACGCCAGCAGTCTTGATGACAGGGAAAAGCCACCGCCAGCCGTATTGTGCAGCACTCTCTGCTGCACAAGCAATGTGACCATGCCAGCATGCACGGCAAACAGATGAGCACATCTGTTTTGGCAGACTGAGACAGACAGCGGCTGCCAGTAACCCAATAATGGCTGTTCTGCCAAGACAGCCGCTAGCCAGGCACCTGCAAAACATTACCTTCGCATCACACCCTCATTACTGCAGACTCAACTGAAGGCATTGCTGTTGCCAACGTCTTCAAACTGCAGCAGCATGTGCCGCTGCCAGTCCTGCAGCGCTGTCATGAACTCCTCTACAAACTCATCATACTCTTCTCCCACAATGCGAGGCTGCTGCAAACCCTTATAGCGTGGGTCTGCCAGCAGTGCTGCATTGTTGGTGCCCACATCGAGGCAGATGGGCAGGCAGTGTGCTGGGTTGACGCCTGCTGCTGCTGTGTAGAGCTGGATCTTGCCTTCGCTAATGCCCATGCCGTTAGCACCCAGGTCGCCCAGCCTGCAGGGGTGAAAGACGATTTAGGGGAGGGTAGGCAGTTGTGTCCGCCAAACTGAACCGCGCGTGGCCAGCCAGTAGGATTCCGCTCCCTCAGGTAACGACAAAGAAAACATGGATGGTAGGTGAGGCGCAGGGAGCAAGCGCAACACGCACACAGTACAAGTACAGCATGGTTGCACCTGTGCGGTGACCCATGGCATTGGCACAAGGTCCTCAGCCTGCATGAAAATGATGTGACCAGTGCCAGGGCAGATGACGCGCATGAAGAAGCGTGGTACACACACAGCAGCAATATGTTATGGCTGCACAAGCATGCCACCCTGCCATTTGCGTGCTAATCCTTAGTACGCACGAGAGTGGTGTGAATACTGGCAAAGAAAAAAGGGGGACAGAACGGGTATCGTGCTGATCATGGTGCACAGAGCAGCGTGCTCCACATTTGAACAAGCATGTCCTTGCTGGCACCAACGCTCTGCTGCAAACCCACTGCAGCAGATGTGCTGCTGCGCTGTACACAACCCACCAGCCATCACTCTGCAACTACCCTCAGCATACTGACACTCAACCAAGGATGCGCTCTCCGTCTGTGACAACCGCCACACGCACGTCCTGTTGCTGCCATGCCTTCAACTTCCTGAAGATGCTGCCGCGGTCACGCAGGCTGATGTATAGGCGCTGCAGGAACAGCACATACGCGCAACAGGCACAGCAATCAGCGACAAAGCACAGGTAGCAGCCGCAGTGCGACGCAGAGAGCACATGGCATATGCATTTGTGGTATATCTACATGTGTGTGCTGCTGCCACAGCAGCGCCTGTTGCAGTTTTCTGTGACACCTGGTCCTCCTGCACCGGTCTCTCCTCACCTGTGTTAGCAATGGCAGCTCATGGTAGGTCTCGCATGCCTCTTCAACAGTGGGTGTGTAGATGTACGGTAGCAGCTCCTCCGTGTGTGTCATCAGCAGGTGGAAGTACACCCTGCGCGCAGTGGCAGCAGTGAACCATGTGTGACAAACAAAAAGCAAGTGCGGGCAGCTGGTAGCTTGCACTGGGCGCACATTTTGATGCGAGCTGTTGAACAGCAACGTGCTGTTCGTGAAGTCTTCCACCCTGCAGCCGGCACATAGCGTGCAGTGGGGCCTCACCTTGGGTTGAACAGCTGCAGGTCCCTGAGGAAGAGGTACTTCTGGATGGGCCTCCTGGTGCTGCGGAAGCGCCGCAGCGCGTGATGGATAACTGTGTTGCCTGCAGGAACAGGATATGCAGTACAAAGGCATGACTGCACTGATGAGCAGGCACTGGTCCAGAAGAAGAGCATGCTCAGATGAAGCTGCGCATGCAACAACATATGTGTTATGCAGGACAGCTCACCTCGCGCAGTGCTGGTTATGGAGATGCTCATGTATCTATGCCCAACCCTGCAGCGCTGCATGCTTCAAGGGTGGCGATGCTGTTGCTGCTGCAACTACCGCTGGTGTTGATATTTGCGACTGCTGGGAGCAACATGCACCAGTGCATGTGAAGACAGCACATGCAACTACTGCACTAGCTGCTGGTACCCACCAATCTTTCCATAGCCATCAAAAATGCTGCTCAAGTCCAGTGCTTTGTTGTAGATGCTCTCGCTGGTCCTGGGGGAGGTGGGGGGCTGTCCTGCAAGAGGCTTGCACTGTCCAGGGATGCCAGGCTGACTGATGACAGCAATTGATGGCTGAAGCTGCAGTAACACTGAAGACACACATCAGCATGAGAGCAATCAACTGCACAAACTGAGTGGGCAGTGATCTAACTGGTGGAGGTCTTTGAAGCAATGATTGCAGTTGGCGCGATGTGATGCCATCCAACATGGCGGGTACTGCATGCATGGAAACACTGCAGATGTATCCTACGACAGCTGCAAAGCAAGTACTTACCTCTCGGCTGCTATGTTGAGCCTTTTCTTATGCTGTGGTTTGCAGCAAAGGCCGGGCACTGGCGTTGGCCGCTTGCCTGCAGGCACAGTAAGGAAGCAGCAGGTGCGCCTTGGCGGGAAGAACCCTCATGAACTCTCGCGCTGCAAGTCTCGGCTGCCTTGCTGATAAACCTCTAGTGAAGGATACGCCAAAGGCAGGCGTGCCATTTAGTCGCATGGTTGTGACCACACTGGCATGAAATCCTCAGGACAGCAGCATGCTGCTGCAGCAGCACTTGTACAGGCTGTGTAGAGAAGCCACCACGCACCCATGCCGACGCCGAAGCGACCGCTAGTCGTCATTAGAGCACACTTCATGATCACGTTATGGTGTTGAGCATGCAAGCGGGTACGCGGTAGACACGTCAGTTGACTGCAGGCAATGGCGTGCTGAGTGGCACCTTCGGTTGGTGCGATGAACTTCTGAAACGTTCCTGATGAATCTACACGTCGTCTGCTGATTTATTCTGGAGCGTGGGAACTTTCACACGAAGAAGCGACAGGAAGCAACGCTGCACACATTGCTAAGGGCGGTCACGTCAGCAACACAAGTGAAAGTCATGCGTACGCAGAATAAGGTACGATGATCTTTATATCTCAGGCTTACTCAGACAATCACACCACCCTGCGGGACCGGAAGCGGGCAATCCTGCCAGAGTCAGACTGGTCCAAGTTTGAATTTGAGTCTGACTGAGCAACCGCTGGCTCATCAATTTGCTGTGCACTGCCAACTCACCCCAACTCACAGCACGGTACATTGTTGTCGAATGCTATGTATGACACACCATTATCGTGATCAGCACTGGCATGGCTGAAGATCATCAAATGCCAGTGCACACTTGGAGCGCCAGCAAACCCTGGACTACTGTCGTGTAGGAGCAGTGTTGCTTGGAAGCAAGCAGCATGTCTGCCATCACCCACCCTTGTTCCATGCCACCCTTGCCTGTCAGGCAAACATGCGCCTGCCGGGTATACTTCAAAAGCTTCCACTTACTTGGCGCCACAGGGCCAGGTCATTGCTGATGATGTGATGGCTCATGATCATCAAGTTGAAGAATCAAACACGCTTGGCAATACGTGTTGTTCCATGACAGGTGGCCTTGACCTGCAGGCCTGGAACCGCTGGCAGCATACATCCAGCAGCCTGCGCCACCATAGCCCGAGCAGAAACACAGCTCGAAATTTGGAGTTCGAGCAACAGCACAGGCTGGTGTGCAAATCGTCTTTTGCAGCACTGCTTCAAGTGCCACTGCAGTGCACACCGCATGCACACCAGGCTGACAGCCCACTGCAGATGTTTGTCACTACTGCAAACTATCAGGCTGCAGCATACCCTGCTTGTGCATGAGGGACCAATACCACCTGTACCTGGGGTTTGGCACGCAGACATCATGCTGGCCCTGTGGGTGACACTGGTGGTACCAGCCTGAGCAGCGCAGCACCGCAGCTGTGTGATGCCCACCATGGCTGTTGCCTTGGTGACTACCTAACGACGTGTTCATTCTGCTATGTACTACCAACCAAATGCATTTCACATACCTAACTATGCTGCAGCATACAGCATCAGTGCAGCAGCAGCAGCAGCAGCAGCAGCAGCAGCAGCAGCACAACGTTGCTGGCAATTCGCCGTAGCCAAGTTGTGCTTGGAGATATAATCGTTACAGATGGACGCTTACTTCAAGCAGCTGACGACTGCTGGCGCTTGTAAACAAGGCGTGGCAGACCTGGGGGTAGTTCAGCACTGCTGAGCCCTAAGGCACCAGTATGACTAGGACTGCTCGAAAACCCTTCTACCCCTCTGAGAGGGTACACAGCCTGCCAACGTGCCTGAGTTGCATCAAACTGTTTCGTGATGATCAATCGAGCTGTTGCAGAAGCAGCGCGTGGATAGGTTTTGTAAAACGCTGTCCAGTCCGGAACGACAGTCTGCTGCTACCACCGGCAACTGCACATACTTCGCTGATGTAGCAGGCGCTATTTCCGCATATTAGTTGCACAGGATCGCTATGGTATCGTTCAGCAGAGGGCAGGGGCGCTGAGCTGCCAGGTCAGGCACTCTAGAGCAGCTACAGCTGCAGTACTGTGCTTCAGGGATTCAGGGGTCTGATGTAGAGCTTGGCTATTGGGTAGAACCATATGTTGTGGTTGTTTTTCTAAATTTGCTGCTCAGGCTTGATCTCTGCTTCTTCTGTCCTGTTACTCCTGGCAGCAGCAACTGCCTGCAGGCTGCACCTGCCTGCACCTGATGCCTCATGTACCGTACTTCTCTATTGTGCAGGCACCAGCATCGCAGCATGCAACCCAACCAACCGCCGCCATGGTGGCAACCACAACCGCCGCAGCCACCGCAGCAGGAGCAGCCAGGCCAACGGTGGGGCAATCAACAGCAGCAGCAGCAGCACCAACAGCAGCAGCAGCTGCCGCACAGCCCTGGCTCTGGCTTTCCAAGACCTGCGTGGCCGCATCCTGCAGGTGAGGCCCTGGTTGATGTTACAGTACATTATCTGCGCTTTTTTGTAAGTATCGTCTGAGGGTGTTGCCAGTGTGTGCGGCAGCACAAAGAGCGATTGGACATCTTTTGCAGAACAACTCGGCCCTGCAGGAACCCGTGGAACGCGTTCACAAGACAGCTACAGCCTGTGCCACATTCCAGCAACAGCCAGATTCCCCATGCTGTTCAATCCCTGTTCAACTGAAACGTGCATGTAGTAACAGTGGTGTGATCAGCAACATGTAGTAACAGTGGTGTGATCAGCAACATGTAGTAACAGTGGTGTGATCAGCAACATGTAGTAACAGTGGTGTGATCAGCAACATGTAGTAACAGTGGTGTGATCAGCAACATGTAGTAACAGTGGTGTGATCAGCAACAGTCCCTGATACCCCCTACCCTTTGTTCTGCAGGCCCTCCTGCTGGATCCCCTGGCCCTGCAGGACCCCGTCCTCCCGCTCTTGTATGGCGACGGCAGCAGCCGCCACCACAGCAGCAGCAGCAGCAGCAGCCACCTCCGCACTTCAGAGGGCAGCCAGTCAATCAGCACGAGCGTGATCCCCGGTACACGTATGATGTTGCACCCATGCACGGCCATGGGCTAGGGCTAGGGGCTGCAGCAGGGCCGCCTCGCCCTATGATGGGGCAAGCACAGCCGCATCATGCACAGCATGCATTACCGAAATGGCACTCGGCACCACAACCGCCGCAGCCTCCGCAGCAGCAGCAGCAGCAGCAGCTGCAGTCGCCGCCATGGCAGCAGGTGGTGGGAAAAAAGGCCCGAAGGGAGGAGGCTCGCAGGGAGGCAATGGCAGAATCAGCAGTGCCTGCTGCTGCTGCTGCTGTGCCACAGCGTGGTGGCCAGCAGAGGCAGCAGCAGCAGCAGCAGCAGGGAGGACAGCGCAAGCGGCCGCGTGATGAGCCTGTGCCGCAACCGCAGCAGCAGCCTAGGCAGCAGCAGCAGCAGCAGAGCCCAGCTCAGAAACAGAAGAAGCAGAAGCACAATCAGCAACAGCAGCAGCAGAGCCCAGCGCAGAAGAAGCAGAAGCAGCAGCAACAGCAGCAGCGGCAGAATGACGGAGGTCATCTGAGCAAGAAGGCACACAGGAAGGCCAACAAAGCTGCTCGTGCCGTTGCTGCTGCTGGTGCTGGGTCAGACAGCAGCACCAGCAAGGTTGGCAAGCACGCTGGCAACAAACCTGCTGCCAAAAGATCAGTAGCAGCAGCAGCAGAAGAAGAAGAAGAGCGTGATGATGTGTGTCTGCTGGACTTGTGCATGCGGCGGCTCAGGGTCAGCTCGCAGGATGGCAGCTGGTCGCTGCTGCAGCTGCTTGCAGAGTACGCAAAAGAGGCACAGGTGAACAGTGTGCGGGGAGCCTGACTGGCTTCTTACCTTGCTTGGTTTTGTTCTCTGTGCTGTGCTGTACGGCTACCTGTGCTGTACGGCTACCTAGTTGATGCACATTTGTGCATGTGCACACAGTTTTTTTTGCTTTCGCATGCGCTCGGTGGACTGGAAGCAGAACTCACTACTTGGCGCCAGCACTGCTACCGCTTTGACTTTCTGATGTGTTGGCGTGGCTTGCAGGCACGGCGTTTACCTGCATTAGGCAAAGCCGCACTCACTGCTCTGCTGGAGCAGTACCTGCTGGGGCTGGTGTGTCCAAGTGAACGGGTGCAGCGCGCCAACCAAGCGGCAGTGGCACGGGAAGCGTCGCTCGCGCTGCAGGGCGCGGTGCGCGTGATGCATCAACACGTGAGCCCAGCAGCAAGCAGCACAGTGTGTGCAATCAGTGCAATCATGTTGCCCTTTACACGCAGGTCTGCGGCGCTCAGTGCAGTTATGTACATCACAACCCAGCACTCGTATGTATGACATACAGTACATTGCTGGGTTTCTGCTGATGTCTTGCTGCGCGTGTGTTGGTGCAGGTTGCTCAAGGAAGTGAAGACGATGAGCAGCAGCAGCAGCAGACTGCCAGTCGCAGTGCACCAGGAGCCGCGGCTCAAGCAGCAGCCACAACTAAACCCAACAGCAAGCCTCAGCAGCAGCAGCAGCAGTTGCAGGGGGCAGTGGCTGCAGCTGCTGGTGTTCGTGCTGGTGCTCGTCCTGCTGCCGCTACTGCTGCTGCTGCTGCTGGCGCTGTTGCTGCTGCTGCTTGTGCTGCTGTCGTTGCTGTTGCTGGTGATTATGCAGCAGGTGGTGCTGCTGCTGACAGTGATGGTGATGTTGTGATTGTAGAGGAACGGCCGGCCCCGCAGCAAGCAGCAGCATCTTCAGATGCAGCAGCAGCAGCAGAGGCAGCTGAGGCATCTTCATCAGATACAACTGCACAGCAAGCAGCAGGAGCAGCAGGCACAGGTGCAGCAGGTGCAGGAGCAGCAGCAGCAGGAGCAGCAGCACGCGCAGCAGCAGCAGCAGGATCAGGCGCAGCAGCAGCAGGCGCGGGCGCGGCAGCAGCAGAAGCAACAGCAGCAGCAGGAGGACCCTCCAGAGCTGCAGTTGGTGCAGCCGTGCTGCTGCATGATGCAGAGCTGCTCGACGAGCGGCTAGTGCTGCCGCTGGTGTGGAGTGCTGCTGCATTCGACGAAGTTGTCTGCAAGTTTGTGACCGGACGGTGGGTGCACTGCAGTGGGTGTTGCATGCAAGGTCTGCGCACCAAAACGGGCAGCATCTTGCTCTCATCCAGATGCTGCACTTCAGTCAATAAGCCGGCTGTACTTATCAATATCAATGTTCAGCACAAGTCTGCTTGTACGGTTGCTTGAGCCAAGCGTGCGCACTTCACAGTTATAGGCATATCATTACCAGTCTTGTACAGTCAGTTGCTTTCGCGTGCTGCTTGTGGCGCAGGTGTGTGGCTACCTTGCGGGACCTGCGGCAGCAGCTGCTGGCTCTGCATGGTATGCGCGAGCCGCAACAGGCAGCAGTGCTGCTGAAGCAGCTGTCGCCTGCAAGAGAGGGAGAAGGGGAGCAACCATTCCAAGGCCTGATGGTGTCAGCAGCAGTGCAGCGCTTCTTTTCTGAAAAGGCGGTTGTTGCTTCAAGGCGGCAAGCGGTGCCTGCGGTGGGTGCAAAGGGGACGGCTGCGATTAAGACGCTGTTATGCGGTTGGGGGTTCTGCTTTGTGAACATTGGTTTGTACACATTCCAAGCAGTGGTTGGCTTGCATGCTACTACTTGGCGTGTAAAGCGCATGTATGCAATGTATCAAATACCAGAGTCTGTGTTGGTTGCATTTCATCACAGGACCACGTGCCAGATGGCACACTGTGCCGCTGCATATGAGGGGTGCGGGATGCTTCTGTTGTGTTTGACCCAGCAGCGCTGGCTGCGCAATGTCCGACATGCCGATTGGTGCTGGTCGCTGCTGCTGCTGCTGCTGGCAACACTGCAGGTCACTGCCAGGCATGTGTCGCGTGAGCTGCTGCGAATGGTGCTGCTGCACTGGGCCACTGCCTGCATTACGCCTCAGCACCCGGTGCCACACAGCCAGCCATTTGACGAGCAACTTATTCCTGGCCATTTGTCGGCTGGCCTTGAGGTAACAACAGCAGCATGCTGCTGCATCAACAGCAGCGGCAGCCATTGCAGACTCCAACTATCTGCAAGCGTACGCACTGGTGCCTGCCTGGCACGCGCATATGCATTGTATGGCGCCTTGTGTGGTTTGTGTGGTTGTCGGGATGCATACGCCCACTCACCGCAGTTTATCACATAGTGCGGCGTGCTGTGTGCTGTGTTCTGCAGAACTTTGTCAGGCTTTTGCAAGGCGGTCCTGCCAGGCAAGTGCCAGCCGGGCACTTATCGGAATTCGAAGCAGCTAGCTGCTTTGCAGGATATGTGCATGTGGCAGACATGCAGAAGCTTGCAGCAGATGCAGCGAGTCTCGTCAGTGGTGTGCTGCGTGGTGTCGAACCAGACATGCTGTCACTGGTGCTGGCACGACAGCAGCAGCAGCAGCAACCAGAAGGCCAGCAGCTGCCAGAACAGCCACAGCAGCAGCAGCAGACGGCAGCAGCGATGACGCAGCGGCAGGGGCAGCAGTATTGGGAGCGGTGGCAGCAGCAGCAGCAGCATCCAGGGGATGTGTGGGTCCCAGGCAACTTGGGTCTGCCTGAAGACAGGTACCATGCGCTGCTGGAGCAGGTGGCGATGGTGGCAGAGGTGGGTGCGGTGCCCACATTCTGCTGCATTGTGCGTGCTATCTCGAATGCTGAAGTACAGGTGGCGATGGTGGCAATGGTGGCAGAGGTGGCAGAGGTGGGTTGGGTGCCCACATTTTGCTGCATTGGTTGTGCATCTGATGTTTCAACAGCGGTGCTGCAAGCAAGGCTCTTGTTGAAGTCTGTACAGAATGCAGGCGCTTGTGCAGACATCCTGTCATACGCAGCTAGCACTCGTACCGCAAGCCCCCAAGTCTGCAGCAGTAGTAACTGCAACCAAGATGAGCTGTGTGCCGCTGCTGCACTGTGGTGTGCTGCTGCAGGCCAACCTGCGCAACAGGGGGCTGTTCTCTGAGCAGGGCTGCCTGGTGGCCTTCGCCAGCAACCTAGCAGGTGAGCTGCAACTTCTTGGTTGTGAAAGAAGTGGCTGGCTATCAGATTGAGCAATGCTGCCTGGTGCCTGCAGATGAGACATGCCTAGCTGCAAGGTCCAGGAGTTCAGGAAAGGATGGATGGGGTTGCTGTCGAGCATCTGGTCATTCGCGCTGTGCAGATTTAGTCAGTGTTTTGGGCGCCTCAAGGCCAGGCACGGGAGCATTGTCTGTGGTGACGTAAGGGACAAGGCTAGTTTGGGCTGAACCCTTGGCTTGAGCAGGGCTGCCTGGTGGCCTTTGCCAGCAACCTAGCAGGTGAGTTGCAACTTCTTGGTTGTGAAAGAAATGGCTGGCAAATTTGGCTAACGGTGATGATCATGACTCGTGAAGTAGATTGAGCAGAGCTGCCTGGTGGCTTTTGCTAGCAACCTAGCAGGTGAGCTATCTCCAGTTGTAGCTTGCTGGTTGTGAATACAAAGAACGGCTGCGGATGGGGTTGCTGGCTGGCATCTGGTCAACCGCGCTGTGCGTGATTAGGTCAGTGTTTTGGGAGCTTTGGGGAGCTTATGCCTGTGATGAAGTAAAAGACAAGGCAAGTTTAGGCTGAACCCTTGGTCAAGCAACACAGGAACGCACTGCCATATCCTGCTGCCTGGTCTGCTGCGCTGTGTTTGTGTTTCACCGCCCACAGACATCGCTGCAGAAGCACAGGAGATTGTAGACAGCCTACCAGCACCTGCATCCACACCACAGCAGCAGCAGCAGCAGCCAGAGCTCCTGCAGGGGGTGCAGCCCCCTTCCCTGAAGCTGCTGCTGCAGCTGCTGCAGCACGTGCTGTACTATGCAGTCAATGGCCGCATTGCAGAGCTCTACAGGCATGGACACCCCACAACTCAACCTGCAGCTGCTACTGCCGCTGCAGCAGCAGCTGGCAGTACAGCAGTGCAGCGGCAGCAGCATGGCAGCGGTCACATGGCTGCAGAAACTAGTCACATGGGTGTCAGCGGCAGCAGAAACGGCACAGGGAGTCCCGCAGGTGTGCTTGCGAGTGCACTGCTGGCGCTGCGGGGGGCTTTTGTTGGGCTGTTTCCTGTGGGGCGGCAGTACAGCGCTGCAGAGACAGCAGCGCTGAAGCAGCAGGTGGCTGGGTTCTTGAAACGCGCTCAGCAGCAGCAGCAGGGAGAGGATAGGCAGGTAGTTCAGGCTAGTGCAGATGCTGAGGCAGCAGCAGCAGCAGCAGCAGTAGGTGACGTCAGTAGGTTGCTACTGCTGGTGCAGCGGTGGCTGCAGCCACAGCCTGTAGCTGCGTCTGCTGCAGCATCTGATGACGATGACGATGAACAGGCAGACAGCAGCAGCAGCGATGGTGACGAAGAGGTGGCAGATGAGCAGCAGCAGCAGCAGAGACGAGCAGCAGCAGCAGTAGCAGTGTCACAGGAGCAGCTACAGCAAGCTATGTTAGAGCTTGGCCAGGATTCTGGTTTCAGCATAGCAGGGCTAGCAACGTTAGAGCAGCAGCTGCAGGCTAGGTTTGGTGTACAGCGGTTTGCACAGCTAGGGTTGGGAGCGGAAAGCTTGCTGCAGCTGCTGCAGCAGCAGCCGCAGCTGCTGGCTCTGTTGCAGGGCAGTAGTAACACAGCTGCAGGGGGAGCAGGAGCAGCAGGAGCAGATGTGGCTGCTTGTGATGCGTTGGCAGCGGTGCCTCTGGCTGCTGTGCTGCAAGTTGCTGCGCAGGCAAAGGCCTGCTGCGGAGACATGGATGAGCAAGGTGAGATGACATATTTTTGTTGTTGTGATTAACACAACAATGTTGCATCAGGTGCGGACTTGACACAGCAACGTGCCTGTTGGGAGTTACAATGCCTGCTGCGGAGACTTGGATGAGCAAGGTGAGGTCACTCTTGAACAATATTTACGCACCAATGCTGCAGCAGGTGGAGACCCACACACAGCTGTGTTTGATTACACAAGGCATGCTGCGGAGACATGGATGAGCAAGGTGAGAGACACAATTATGCTGATATAATAACATAGCAATGTTGCATCAGGTGCAGGCTTGACACAGCATGGTGCCTATCACATGTTACAAGCCTGCTGCGGAGACTCAAATGAGGTGAAATGACATGTTTCTACCAAACCAATGTTGCATCAGATGCAGACTTGACACAGCAGCGTGTCTGTTACAAGTACATAGCCTGCTGCAGAGACTAGGAGGAGCAAGGTGAGTTGGCGTATTATGCGCGGCAGTGCAGCAGCTAATCTCAGGACCCTACAGTCGCGGTTGTTACTGCTTGCTGTGACAAGAGCCACATGACTGAAGCTGATTGCATTTGCCATTTGCGGTTGGGCTGCTGCAGCTCTTGCCATCCCTATTATGATTACACAAGTCCGACAGCAGCCTAGTTGAAGCTGATGACATTCAATGACGGACACATTCTTATGCTGCAACCTCTTGCTGTCACTCCTGCACATTCTGCAACCTATTGCTGTCACTCCTGCAGAGCTGGCTGCGGCTGTGTCAACCTGCCTCTGCAGCACCTTTGGTGTGCAGCACGTACAGCTGCTAGGCCATGGCAGCGTGCAGCGGCTGCTGCACCTCTGCAGCGGTACTGCTGCTGCTGCTGACTCATCAATTGGCAGGGGCAGCTGCGTCTGGGGTGTATACGCACTCGCAGCACCAACACTGGCAGGAAAAGAAGGAGACAGAGCAGCAGCCGGAGCAGCAGCAGCAGCAGGCACATCCAACCAGATGCCAGCTTCTGAAGCAGTGCACATCTCAGGGTTGGATTTGGTTGGGACGTCAGCTGCAGCTGCTGCTGCTGCTGGTGTGCTGGGGTCAGTGGGCATTGGGGATGCGCTGTGCTGCTTGGCTGCAGCGCCCTGCATGGCTGACCTGCACAGCTGGTCAAGCTGGCAGCAGGTGAGCAGTGCTGCGCCTCTCTGCGTGCAGAATGTTTCTGGCTTGGCCTGTAGTATGCATGGCTGACCTGCACAGCTGGTCCAGCTGGCTGCAGGTGGGCGGTAATAAAAAGTGTTTTCTGCGTGGTTGATGCTGCTGTGCTGCTTTCGGCTGCATGTGAGTCTGCATTGTGCCCAGCAACCTGGCTGTGTGTGGAGTTTGATGGTCAAGCTGGCAGCAGGTAAGCAGCGCTGCGCTTGTTGGTATTTTGGTGAATGCTTGCAGGATTTCTGGATTGGCTTTTACTGTGCATGGCTGACTGCACAGCTGGTCAAGCTGGCAGCAGGTGAGCAGTGCTGCTGCACTTGTTCGCAGTTTGGTATATGCTTGCAGGATGCTTGCGGCTTGCATGTACTGTATATGGTTGACCTGCACAGCTTGTGAAGTTGGCAGCAGGTGAGCAGCGCTGCGCTCAGCGCAGAAGTGTTGGCGGTTTGGTATATGCTTGCAGGATGTTTCTGGCTTGGCGTGTACTGGTGACTGACGCTGAGCTGATGGTGACTCGCACCTGCACCTGCTGCTGCTTTGTACCAATGTTCTGATTATGAACTGATGCTGTAGGTCTACCAGCCCAGCTTGGGGCCTCTTGCGCAGATCCTGCCTGAACATGGTACATGGAAACAGATCTCAACAGTTATGTTGCCCACTTCTGAGACATTGATTGCGGCTTTTCTGATGCTGCAGGTCTACCAGCCAAGCTTGGGCCCGCTGGCGCACTTCCTGCCGGCACATGGTGCATGGAGTAAGGTCTCAATAATTCGATGTTCTGAAGCGTTCATTGCGCCTCTTTTGTTGCTGTAGGTCTACCAGCCCAGCTTGAGGCCTCTGGCGCAGATCCTGCTGGCTCATGGTGCATGGAACAAGGTCGCAACAGTTTGATTGCCTGAACTGCCTGATGGAGTTTGCGGCTTATCTGTTGCTGTAGGTCTACCAGCCCAGCTTGAGGCCTCTGGCGCAGATCCTGCTGGCTCATGGTGCATGGAACAAGGTCGCAACAGTTTGATTGCCTGAACTGCCTGATGGAGTTTGCGGCTTATCTGTTGCTGTAGGTCTACCAGCCCAGCTTGGGCCCTTTGGCGCACTTCATGGCAGCACACGGCGCTGCAGCTGGCCTGCTGGTGCTGGCTGTGTGGCGCTTTGTTGCTGCTGCAGGTCTGCCGGCTGAGCTTGAGGCTCCTGGTGCAGGCTCCGGCAGCACATGGTGCATGGAACAAAATACTCAACAGTACGCCCTTTCAAAAACATTGTTGCATTTGGTTTCTGTTGTTGTAGGTCTACCAGCCCAGCATGGGCCCTCTGACAAACTTTCTGGCAGCACACGGGGCTGCAGCTGGCCTGCTGGTGCTGGCTGTACCTGCAGCAGCAGCAGCAGCAGGACCAGGCGGTGCTATGCATGGCCAGAACCAGCAGCAGAACCAGCAGCAGCAGCAGCAGCAGGTGCTGTTGAAGCTGGATGCAGCAGCCAACAGAGAGCAGCTGATGGACTGCAGCAGCAAGGTGAGCATTGCAATCGCAACAGCATTGTTCTGCTGTTTCACTCTTACTTCTTTGCTAGTTACACATGCACTTTTGGTACAATATGGAGGGTTGTTCTCAGCAGCAGCACTTATACGCAACTGCAGGGCTGTGCAGCATGCCAATCAACTTTCTTCTTCTGCACAACCTGCAAAACCTCCACAGAACCACTGCAGAACCACTGCAAAACCACTGCACCTGCTGCTGCTGCTGCCGCCGCAGGGCAACGCCGTTGGTGCCGTGAGCTGCGCGCTGTCTCTGGTGGCGGTGTCAGCTGGGCTGCGCTTTGCGCCACTCAGCCTGATGGCTGAGCGCGTCACAGCGGGCCTGCAGGTGCTGGCAGCTAAGCACAGGTGAGCTATGACTGTCCCTATTCACCCCTCACGCCCCGGATGTTGTTTCAGGGTGCCTAAACTTTTTGTCCCTATGGACTGTGTATGTTTGCGCAGTGCGCAGTGAGAGCCTTTTGCAGCTGCTGTATGTCATGGCTTTTGTATTGCGCCTCTGAGCCTGATGGCTGAGCGCGTCACAGCAGGCCTGCAGGTGCTGGCAGCGAAGCACAGGTGGGGAGCGGCTGCCTGCCCCTGCGGCCGTAGCTGCTGCAATCTGACAATGTCCACGTAGGTGCTATATGTCATGGCTCATCTATGTTGCTCATACCAGCCTAGTGGCTGAGCAAGTTACTTCTGGCCTACGGGTTCTAGGAGCAACACAGGGTGTACACCACTGCCACTGTGTGGCATGGCATGCCTGGGTTGCTGCTGTTGCGCCCATATGTCATACAATGTGGTTGCGGTTTTCATCCTGCACCCAAAGGCTCAAGCATCTCAGACATGGTGTTGGCGGGGCTCACTGCAAGTGCTTTGATGCTCTGCACAATCTCGCCCCATTTAAATGCAGGACTTCCACACCTGGCAGCCAAGACCCTTTAGCAGCAGCAGCAGCAACATCTGCAGCTGGCGCACATGCAGCTGCAGCCTTCGTCCTGCGCTGCCTACTGCTGCTGCCAGCACCATTTGCCATCCCACTAGGCCAGCAGCTGCTGCTGCAGCCAATGTACAGCCTCATCGGTAGCCCTACTGCTGCTCAGGAGCTGTTGCTGGAGGTTGCTAGCACTGCAGCTGCAGAGGCAGCTGCTGTGTCAGCAATCAGCACAACAGCAGAAGCAGCAGTAGCAATGCAGCCGTATAGTGCGGAGCTAGCAGTGCTTCACGAGTTAGGCTGGCAGTTGGGGGTCACAGCATGGCAGGAGGACTGGAGGAGGCGCTGTATGGAGCCAAGTGCTGGCGCTGCTGCTGGCGTTGCTGCTGCTGGTGGTGCTGCTGGTGGCGACGGTGCTGCAGGAGCCGCCAGCAGAGCTGTAAGTACTGCGTTGATTTCGGCAATTTCGACAGCTACAGATGTACTTCTGCATACGTTTAATTGTGCTGCCAGTGGCGATGGCGCTGCAGGGGCTGCCAGCAGAGCTGTAAGTGCTGCGTGGATTTGGCAAACTTTGACAGCTGCAGATGTACTTCTGCAATATTTGTGTCAGCAGCTCTCCAGATTTTCAAGGTGCACACATGCGGAGCTGTAAGTTCTGCGCTTATTCAACAACTTTAACAGCTACAGGTGTACTTCTGCATTAGTTTTATCGTGCCGCTGGTCACGATGGTGCTGCAGGAGCTGCCAGCAGAGCTGTGAGTGCTGCGTGGATTCGGCAACTTTCACAGCTGCAGTCGTACTCCTGCAGTATTTTGTGTCAGCAGCTCTCCAGCTTTGTAAGGTGCACACATGCAGAGCTGAAAGTGTTGTGGCGGTTCGGCAACTCTGACAGCTGCAGATGTACTTCTACTGCATTATTGTGTTAGCAGCTCGTCAGTCATGTAAGATGCACACATGCAGAGCTGCGTGAAGTCCGCTGATTGCCGTGCAAGATGATCATATGTTCACATTGTTGCTGCCGCCTTTGTCTTTCTGCTGCCAGGTGCTGCTAAGCACGGACGCCAATGGCGAGGCCAGCAGTGATGCCCAAGCAGCGCTGCAGCGGCTGCTGACTCGGCTGCAGCAGCAGCAGCAGCAACGCGCTGCTGACTCTGCTGCTGCGACTTCAACTCCGGACAACCCTACTACTACAGCAGTCGACCTCACAGCAGCAGCAGCAGCGGTGTCTGCAGCGAAGCTGTCTGTAGAGCAGATCCGTGCGCGCGAGTTTGGCATCGGCCTGCAGCTGCAAGGTGCTGCGGGGCAGCTGATGGCTGCGCAGAACGCGCGGCTGGGACGGGCGCTGCAGCGGCTGAGCCAGGACCTGTACAGCAGCAACACACACTTCGTGCTGGAGCTGGTGCAAAATGCTGATGACAACCGCTACGCAGCGGGTGCTGTGCCAGCGCTGGAGTTCCTGCTGCTGCCTGACGCTGTTGCTGCTCTCAACAACGAGTTGGGTTTGACAGCAGCAGACGTTCAGGCGCTGTGTGATGTAGGGGCATCCACTAAGCTGGCCAAGGCGAACATCGGGTACAAGGGCATAGGGTTCAAGAGTGTGTTCAAGGTAAGAGCATATGCATGCGGGGTGCTTCTCGGGGGGGGGGACCTGTGAAGGTGTAGCTTCAGTGTGTGTTGGTTGGGTCTGCTGGATGGCTGTAGGGGTTTCAAGCGGTGTAGTGCAACGCATGGTTCAGTTTGAGCGTGATGGGTTCAAGAGGGCTGTCAGCAGCAGACGTGCAGGCGCTGTGTCATGTAGGAGCATCCACCAAGCTGGCAAAAGCGTACATCGGGTACAAGGGCATAGGGTTCAAGAGCGTGTTTAAGGTAAGATCATGGGCATGCGGGGTCCATTTGGAGAGAGAACCTGTAGTGGTGTAGCTTCAGTGTGTGTTGGCTGGTCAGCTGGGTGGTTTGGTGTGTTTCACGCGGTGTAAACACGCTACGTAGCGCAACGCATGCTTCAATGAGCGTGGTGGTTCAAGAGGGCTGACAGCAGCAGACGTCCAGGCGCTGTGTGACGTGGGGGCATCCACCAAGCTGGCCAAGGCGTACATCGGATACAAAGGCATAGGTTCAAGAGTGTCTTCAAGGTACGGCGGTGTACTGTTTTCCCAGGTATCAAGTAGTCGAGTGATCAGCAGTGGCTGTTGCAGCCTCAAGCAATGTGTCAGTGTGGCTTCGTCCAGGTGTGTGTTGCGAGTTCATGCTGGTGTTTGGACTCTACCACGACCTGCTGCGTGTTTGCTGCAGGTCACGGACAGCCCCCAGGTGCACAGCAACGGCTTCCACATCTGCTTTGACCTGGCTGCTGATGCCACCCTCGGCTACATCCTGCCAACGTGGCTGGAGCCACAGCAGTGCGCGGCAGCAGGTACAAGCATATGGCTTGCACTGGCGCATGCCTGTAACACTGCCTGCCTAGCATGGGGACCGTCTTGCCTGGTGTAGAAGAAGTATGGGAAGCAGAGGTGTGACACGGCTCATGCGCATGTGCTGCTTCACATGCTGCAATTCTGCTGCTGCTGCTGTGGCAGCAACGGGCAGTCATTGCGCGGCTTGCGGGCACATACGCACATCATCACTCTCCAGTACTTGCCCGCTGGGTTGCTGTTACTACGTGTGCATTGTGTTTGGCGACTCACTTGAGCTTTTGCAGGTGCCGCTGCAAGTGCCAGCCGTCTGGGCCTGCACCACACCAGCTGCACTACCATTCTGCTGTTATAACATGTGCATTGTGTGGCGACTTACTTGAGCTTTTGCAGGTGCTGCGGCAAGTGCCAGCCGTCTGGGCCTGCACCACACCAGCTGCACTACCATCCTGCTACCCCTCAAGCCCTCCCTGCTCCCAAACCGCAGCAGCAGCAACCAACAGCAGCAGCAGCAGCACGCCCTGCAGCAGCGCTTCCAAGACCTGCGGCCCACGCTGCTGCTGTTCCTCGAGAAGCTTTCGTGCATCTGCATTACTGACGTGCTGCAGCCGCAGCGCAGCACCGTGATGATGAAGCAGCAGCTTGGGAGGCACCTGGTGCAGCTGCGGCATGGCGCGGCTGCGCAGCATGCGGAGCACTGGCTGCTGGTCAGGTGAGCGGCTCCGGCACGTTAACCCTGAAGTTCTGGAGATTGTTTGTGTGTGGATGGGTTCATGCAGAACAGGCATGCGCATGCTCACGATGTATATGGCTAGCGTGTCTGATGGTGAACCACATGCTTGGTATGCATTTGCTGCTTTGGGGCTGAAGTGCTGCACTGTAGCAGCTTGGGAGGCACCTGGTGCAGCTGCGGCATGGCGCGGCAGCGCAGCATGCGGAGCACTGGCTGTTGGTCAGGTGAGCGCTTGGTGTGCGAAAAGGTCCGTGCTTTATAGGCATCTAGCTTGCGCATGCTCACGATGTGCACGGCAAGGACCAAACAATGAAGCATATGTTTGGTATGCATTTGCTGCTTGGGGATGGGTGCTGGGCTGAAATGCTGCACTGTAGCAGCTTGGGAGACACCTGGTGCAGCTGCGGCATGGCGCTGCAGTGCTGAGCTGCTGGGCTGAAGTGGTTGTAAACAATCAGCAGGTGGGTGACACATGCTGTGTGGTGCGCTGCAGTTGCCTCCTGAACTTTCCACACACTGCACGCGGCATGCGTCAGTGAACGTGAGCACTATCTGTAACTGCTCTAGTGGAGCTGCTTTGTAACAGCAGGTAGTAACGAAACTGGGAAAGGCCTCCAGGTCTGCTTGTCACTGCAAGTTGCTCTGGGGCACACTGCTGCAGTGCGGCAAGCATAGCTGTGGCTGTAGGCAGCCAAGTGGCTAAGTCACTTGGCGCCATGCACATGTGCAGCTGTACAGCTCAAAGCGAGGTGCAGCCTTCAAATTGTAGGGTTAGCTCTGGCAGTTGTGTTTTTGCATTGAGTTGAGTGAGATGATGATGATCATCATCATCATGTTACCCATTAAGCCATAGCATCAACGCCATCGGCCCCGCGCCCCTCAGAGATGATGATGTTGGTGGAATCACCAGCTCACATCTCACACAAGGCAACGCCAAGAAACAACATGTGTTGAACAGGCTGAGTGGGGCTCAGCATCTGCGTAGCGCGCTGCGGCATAAGTCTGGCCTTGCCAGGCTAGCC